>JAQIFY010004253.1:0-11900 GCA_028533085.1 Varecia variegata
CCTGCTGACTTGCAATTTAAGGGGAATCTATTCTCCCCATTTCCAAACCATGATATGAATGGGCGCTGACATGTGGAGAGAATAGATAATTTGTATGTTTGCAATGTGTGTTTTAGATAAATAGGATTGGGTATTTAAATTAGCATATTTGTGAATTTAATAGCATTAAGATTACCATCCAATGAAAATCTCAAAATTCAAAAAAAAAAAAAAAAGATGCTAATATTTTATAGTTAGTCTGCTACTGCTACCTTGATTTATACAGGTAACATTTAAAATTTTATGTATGTTGAGTTTTTTAACTATTTTTTTCTTCTTAAATTTATGTAAGTTTCTATGTTACTATATTTAGCTTCTACCTTGTATTTAATTTATTATTGTTCTTTTAAAAACAACCAAAACATATTTAACATATTCATGTTATATTTAAAAACTATTTTATCCCTAGTTTTATTTAAGTTCATAAATATTTTACCATAATTTTATTATTGAATTATTATATATGTTCCATTAATAATTGTTTAAAATAATTTTCAATTTGGGAATGAATCACAATTGATAAATGCTTGCTTGAATGTTAGCATACAGAGGAGACAATGATTAGTTCCATTTGTAGGTTGGGGAGGTAAAATTTGATAAAAATCTTTGAACATGGAAAATATTATACCAGGTAGGTAAAGAAGAAATTGTATGTGTGTGTGGCAGTGAAAGTGAGATGGGATAAGGACATACCAGTGTGTGGTGTCTATCTGTCTAACGGTGTGGAGTCGAGATATTCTACATGCCCACAAGGTGGCTAAGGTGGAGAGGGTATGGTGGAGCGTCTGGAAAGGGTGAAGTAATTTGCAAAAGATTTTCACTTTAAAGCTTTAGAATATGGATGCTATGTATCAATTTAAAATGCATGTTTCAGTATTTTTTTCTACCTCTTTTTTTTTCCTTTTATCCTCTCACTTGTTAAAATAGCTATGTTCAAAAAGATAAAATATAACAAATGATGGCAAGCATATGAAGAAAAGGAAACTCATACGCTGTTGATGGGAATGTAAATTAGTATAGTTATTGTAGAAAACTAAATGAAGATTCCTCAAGAAACTAAAAATAGAACTACCATAAGATCCAGCAATCCCACCTCTGTGTATATATCCAAAGGAATTGAAATCATTATGTCAAAGAGATATCTGCCTTACCATGTTCTTTGCAGCATTATTTACAATAGTCAAAATATAGAATCAACTTAAGTGTTCATCAGTGGGTGAATGGATAAAGAAAATGAAAATATGGCACATGTACACAATGGATATCTTAGTCTATTTTGTGCTGCTATAACAGAATACTGCAGACTGAATAATTTATAATAAACAGAAATGTATTGGCTCAAAGTTCTAGAAGCTGAGAAGTCCAAGATCTAGGGGCTGGCATCTGACAAGGGCCTTCTTGTTGTGTTAGCCTATGGCAGAAGCAAGGGAAAAGGAAGGCAAGAGAGAGAGCAGGAGTGGGCCAAAATCATCCTTTATCAGGAAACCACTCCTGTGATGATGACATTAATCCATTCATGAGGACAGTGTTCACATGACCCAAACACCTTCCATGAGGCCCCACCTGCCCACTGCCACATTGAGGATTGTTCCCTGCACATAAACTTTGGGGGACACATTCAAACCATAGCAATGAAATATTATTCAGCCTTTAAAAAGAAAGAAATTCTATCATTTGTGGCAACATAGATGAACTTGGAGGACATTATGATAGGTGAAATAGGCCAGTTACAGAAAGATAAATACCGTATGATCTCATTTATACGTGGAATCAAAAAAAGCTGAACTCCTAGAAGCAAAGAACAGAATGGTTGTTAATAGAGGCTGGAGGGTTTGTGGGGGGAAGGTGGAGTAGAGAGATGAGAGTAATAGGGTACAAAGTTTCAGTCAGACAGGAGAAATAAGTTCTCGAGATGTATTAAACAGCATGATGACTATAGTTAATAATAATGTATATTTCAAAATTGCTAAGAAAATAAAATTCAAATGTTCTCACCACAAAAATGATAAATATATAAGGTGATAAACATGTTAATTAGCTTGATTTAATCATTGTATAATGTATACATAAATCAAAACATTACATTGTACTCCATAAATGCACACAATTATTATGTCAAATGAAAATTAAAAAATTAAAAAAATAATCACTGGCCTAGAGGAAGAAAAAAGAGGAGGTTGACACAATAAGGCCTGTATTAGTGAGTGTGGTAGACAATTGCTGGGATGGAACACACGAGCAATATTTAACAGATTCCAGTAATCCAGATAAGAGATCATGAAAATCTGAATTAGGGTTGAAACAAACCAAGATAATTTGAATGTTTAGCTTCCAAAAGATTTTACATCACATAATGACCCTTCTTGTTTTTCTTTTCTTTTCTTTTTTGGGTGCTTTTTACAGTAGTCACTTAAAGAATATTTTTCTGTTTCTCAAAGAAACACTTTGGAGACACAGTTCCTGGCTCTCAAAGTGACACATGTTAAGAATGATGATATAATATATTGTGTTTTTTCTATTTTGAGGGATATTAGGGGAGCTATGTATAATTAAACTGGGACAATAGAGATAAATAACAATTTTCCTGAAAAATAGGTTACATATAAGGTTAAAAAATAAGAAAATAGGGTACATGTATGAATGCACAGGTCTATGACTACTAGAATTGTAGTGCCAAAGAATTTCTCCCCTAAACTTTTATGAACCAGAAACAAATATAATAAAATCCATTGTCATTTTTCCCTTTTTACTTCTTTATATCCTCCTTTATAATTGTTTTCCATTTGTATTCTTTCTTTCTTCATTTTCCTCTTCCCTGATGTGTCAGAGTGCTTATAATATTTAGTATAAATGCTCAATTTTTAAGTGCCTATTTTCATTTCATAGTCTTGCTGTAGTTGTCTTCTATTGAGAAATAAATTCTGATATCCTTCTTTATTCCTAACAGTTCTGTAATAGTTTATGTGTGTCTTGGGGTGAGTTGTATCAGTTTTGAAGAGACCATAAATTATGCTTTAATAAGGACATTTATTTATGCTAATTTATACATAACATTAATTATACAAGACAATATAAATGCTAAAGTTTAGAAGTTCACACTGCTAGGTTTTCCTTGCTTTGAAAATATTCTGGAGTTGCCACAACTTTTAATCTTACCATTTATTTCTTTTAACTAATCTTGAAGTACCAAAAAAAGAGAAAAAAACCTCACAAAGTCATAATATATATAATGTGTGAAAATATGGGGTAAAATCTTTTCCTAAATCAATAATAACATGACCAGACTATTTAACTAGCAAGCTAAATTATTGGCCCTCCAGTAGATCTATATTCAGCACAAAATGGATAGCCATGCATTTGATACTAGATTAAGATATGAAATGGGTGATTTATTCCAGTCACTGGAAATATTTGAATATTAAACACCTTATTTAGAAACAGCATACATCCATTATCAGGTTGATTTTGTATTAGCTAGTAAGAAGAAGTACAAGGTCACCTTTCTTTGATAATTTAAATAAGAGTAGTAATATTCAGGCTTTGACTTTCTGAGGTGAATTTTGCTAGTATGGTACAAAATGACTTAGGGTGATGATAGTCAAAATATAAAAGAATTATTAGTGGCATCTATTATTTAGAATATATTAACACTTACTTAAACAGCTACTCTTTAAACTTTATGATAAATAATTGTAAAAGTTTTTATTTTGATGTAAGCAAATAGCCACTAGAGTTTACAGCCTGTATAATCATATTTATTTTTGAAAGATTAAATATAAGTCTTTAGGAAATTTCTATTGGAGATAAACATAAGAAATTTCTAGAATTATAGAGGAATAAAATGTGTCAACATAGTAGCTATACATAATATATAACACTCCAGTCTATTTGGTAAGATGAATCTAGAAATTTATATTTTGCATGTTCATAGCTATTTCAGTTGACATACAAATAATGGACTCTTTCTTTTTAGAACTAGATTTTGTCCCATATTTTATTCCTTGTACCAGAAAAAGAAAACAAAAACAAACAAGCAAACAACTGATATTTCATCTTTATCTATGTTGTTACTACCTCACTTTTGGTTTTATGATGATATTTTAGATGATAAATTATTTTAGACTTCATTGCAACATGAATCCACTGAGTCTTATGGTATTTTCATATTGATCTTTATATATATGTTACGTAGATTCAAGATTCAAGAGCCTATAAAATTGCAACACTTGTCTAGGAAGGCTAGGTATAAATTCTAGCAATATGTCCAGGTATGGTGGTGAAATAAACTTTCTTTGATTTCTCCTTTGATATGTTATATTTAATTTATAAATTTGTACCTATGCAATAACACTCCAATCTATAATCTTCTGGAAGGATTGAAAATCTATCAGTGCAGAGATATTGAAAGACGCCAATAAATGGGGGATTAAAAATCAAATGAAAGAACTTCAAAATTCTATCACGTTTGTAGTAGTATTCTGCAATTCTCTAAAAGTCTTATAAAAATGGGATCGTAGATTTCTATTATAATAAATGATATAAAGGGTCAAAGAAGGGTGAAATTACAGGTGGCATGTATACTATGGCGTGCAGAATGGGGGCAACATAAGGTGGGATTCTAAGATCAGTATTAGTGATTGATTTCCTATTATAATAGGGCAGATAACAGAAGTTATGAACATCTTGAAAATAATACACCACAATAACACTTCATTCCTGAAAGGGGCAAAACTATATTGCCACTTTGAAAAGAGTAAACTGAAAAGGTAAAAGAGTGAAGCTTTCTGAAATGTTTGATATGAAAACATATCAAAATGCTTCGCAGAATTTGGGAGAAAATTAAAAATATAGAGTGTGTATCCTAACTGCAGTACGTGTAACTCATAGATACCAAATAATAGAAGACAACAAGATGGTTTTATTTGTTTATTTGACTTTATGTGTTTTCACTGCCTCTACCTCCTAAACAATGCATGCACAAAATAAGCTATTTACCTTTTTTAAAAAGTTTCAGATATGGAAATAAAAGTATAATGATTAACTTGAAAAATATTTTATTCTTTTTTTTTTTTTTTGGCATAGCTTGAACATTATGACAGAAGTTCAGCAATGAAGAACTTCTCTTTTATAACTGGTCTAAATGCTAAGAATTAGAACTTTACTAGCTTGAAGCTTATTTCAAAGGGAGTTTAAAAAGAGTTTCACAAATCATTTTCTTAAGTTTCAACCAAACCTTGAAGGCTTGAATTTAATTGAAAATGTTAAAGTTTCATTTCAGGCTTCAGAGATCAAATCTTCAGAGAAAAGAAGGGCAATTTAAAGACAATTACGTTCTTTGGAATGTAGTATGAAATCATCCTTATTTTCAAATTAAGTATTTCCATATTAAGATCACCTTTAGATTAGTGACTGGTAAATAGTACACTGCTGACATGAATACCTGTGGGTACCTTTAAAATAGCTATAAGTTAATCAGTTCCCTACCACATGCTGGCTCTCTAATGAAGACTGATGCTTTGCCTAAATTTAAAGGGACTGTGATCCTACAAATTGATTCTAACTATAGACACATTTCTTTCTAAGGCACAGTTATGGCGATGTGGTAAAAAGTTTTAGACTTGTAGTCAGAGGCTGACATTTAATTCTTGTTTCCACTAATTTACTGGATGTTTTATCTTGCACATTTGTAAACCCTGCTGATCTCATTATCTGTAAACCTAGTAAAGGCAACACTTCTGCTACCTGTTCTTATAATGGACCCTATAAGTTTTCAATCCTCTTTTCCTTCATGTCATAGTTTTGAGGATAAACTGGAATTATCTATGTCATAGCAATTGGTAAGTTACATAGTACTATACAAATGTTTTAAAAAATGCCATCTTTCTGGTGTTAAACACATAAACTATAACATTCACCGGGTGTCGGGCAGGCGGGGTGGGGGCGGGAGCGGATGGGTATATACACATCTAGTGGGTGCGGTACACACTGTCTGGGGGATGGACAAACTTGAAGCTCTGACTTGGGTGGGGCAAGGACAATATATGTAACCTAAATATTTGTATCCCCCATAATATGCTGAAATAAAAAAAAAACAATTAAAAAAAAAGAATGGAAAAACAAGCACCACATGTACTCACCATCAAATTGTTATTAACTGATCAACACTTAAGTGCACATATAGTAATAACATTCATTGAGTGTCAAAAATAAATAAATTCCAGGATGATCAATGATTGTAGGCTAATTCCACTATGCCATGGTTAACTTTATGCATTAACTTGGCTGTGCCATGGTACCTAGATTTGTGATCAAAAGTTATTCTGGATGTTTCTGTGAGAGTGTTTTTGGATGAGATGAACATTTAAATTGATGGACTTTCAGTAAAGCAGATTGCTCTCCCTTATGTGGATGGGGCTGCTTCTATCGGTTGAAGACTTGAATAGAACAAAAGACTGACCTCTCCTGAACAAAAGGGAATTCTTCAGTAGATTGCCTTTGAACTTCAATATCAGCTCCTCCCTGATTTCTACCATGCTATGCTGCTCTTAGATTTTTCAGTCTGCATACTCATTGGCTCACACCAATTCCTTAAAATCTATCTATCTATCTATCATCTATCTGCTCCTATTTGTTCTGTTCTCTGGAGAACCCTAATATACAGTACAAAATCATATAATGAAGCTGATAGCAATTGCATTTATATAATATTGAACTTTTATTATTTATGAACAGTAATACCTTTCAAAAGACACATGTTTTATATTGTCTTGGTCCTCATTCTCTGATTTATGATTTATGGTAGATGATACTCACCTTCTCAAATAAGTCGATAATCTCCATCCTAGGACAAAGTTTTATCTCTTCTCCCAAGTTTTAACAGAATCTGCCACTATGATAAACACTCTTGCGATTCTACTGAATATCTTGAAATGTTCCTTGCATAGAAAAAGATTCTGTCTACTCCTTTCCTAAGTTTCTTCCATGAGAATAGGGCATCCTCATTTAAAGAACGTGGTTACTGTTACCCATTTGTAGCAATTCAATAGGCCAAGTATTATTTGAGATTATCCCTCAGTTATTCTGTCCCTAAAATGACTTCTGCCAGAATTACAGTATTTGAATCTGGTCACTTCTAAATATGTCCCTCACCCTGTCAGCCCTTAGAGAGCCATTCCTCCCATCCTTATCTAATTTTTATGTCCTCTTATTTTTTTATCTTCTTAGAGCACTGATTCTTCTCTCCCCTGGAGGCTCCCAAAATTGATTCCCCCTCCAGTCATTTCCTCTGCTGTTTGGAACCTTTGTGCCATTGTAAACAAGCTTGTTCAACCTCTCTCTTCCTTCTTCCACAGTGCTGTGTCACCTGCTTGCTAGACACTTGGTTCTACCCTGGGAACACACTCCCCTGTGGCCCCTAACTGTGGAATTTCTCCCACCAAACATGATCCAGAGAGCCAGGAGCAGATATGGATGTTCACCCCATCATTCCTTTTTCTTTATCTATGTTATTTGAACATGCTTTTGTAAGTTCAAGGCTATCTGTTTTTAGATCCTTTTCTTTTCCCTAATCCAGTTAGTTCCCCTTCATTCCATGATTTTAGATAGGAAAGAGAAACATTCTCCTATCTTCATTCCAAATCATTTAAGGACAATATAACAATCACTTAAGGACAGTATAACATCCAATTTTGGCAGGTCCAAAACTATTCTCAAAACTTGCAGAATACTTGAACTGTAATGGCAATCATACTTTGCATTTGGAAGAGCTTAAATTCAGAAAATGTAAACTCATGTCTCATACATTCCCACCCTTCTAGCTTGTACATGATGTCACTTCTCTGGCACTTACTCATGAACATCACAGCACCTTCAACACTTTGTCCTCTACACAATCAATCCAGCTTATCTAGAACTCTCTGAATCAATACTATAATCCATTTTCTCTGCTACTAGCTCTGAGGGATTAACCACTACTGGAGGAAATTATGTTTATGCTGACTTGTGAAAATTCTGGTGAAATATGTGTACTAAAACTACAGTTAGAATCTTAGGCCCACCAAAATCTGTTTTGATTTTTCTTTTAATCTCAACCCCTTATTCCCATTAAAACTATATTCCAAATATTTACTCTTTCCCACAATATTTTGATCATTAACTTATCTCATGGTTTATAGAGAAAATTGAGGCCCTCTCTTGATATCTACCACAACAGAAAACCTTGGATTTCACTTCAATACACATTTCCTTTCCCTCAGCCATAAAGGATAAAGTATTTTTCATGTTTAGGACTAATTTATATCTTCAGTACAACTGTTTGACCTCATTCAATTCTGTCTGTATTAAAGTATGTTCAAGTCTCTCTAGTTTTAAGAGGAAAAGGAAGCATGATTTTTTAAAATCTCTACCTCCAATTTCTTTCCACTACTGACCTGTTGTTTATTATTCTCATTCAACTTTTTACAGTCTATGTGTTCATATATCGATCTCAATTCTTCATTTCCAATTAATGTCCCAAACCCTCCATTCTAGAGCCAATGCCCATCACTTTATTAAAAATGTTCTTAAAGGCACAAATGTTCACCCAGTACAAATCCAAGTTACAGTTTCAATTTGTGATCCCAGGCTGCTTTCATGCATTTGAATCTATTCATTTGACTCTTCTGTCTTTTTTAGTTGAACAAATATATTTGAAGACGCTATGTTAATGCACAATACTATTTCTGCCATTAAAAGTAAACGTTAGTTGTTGCCCTCAGAAAATTTATTTTCTAGTAGGTAACTTAAAAACTTTACAAGTTGTTACAGAAAAACTATAATTGATATTCTTGTTAAAAATAGTACTATAGAAGGACCTAACTTAATATGGGAATCAGTAAAGGCATCTTAAGGAATTTGCATTTAATCTGAGGCCTGAAGAAGAGAGAAAGCATTGCTTGATGTTCTTTCTTTGCTCGTCTGAGGCCACACCTTCCACATTCAAATTCTTTGACTCTCTTTCCTGTCCTTCGAGATGACTATTCATCTTCAAATCTCCTAATGGCTTGTATCTCTCACATGTCAGTCTACCTGTGATCATTCTGAACATGTTTTCTCACTTTCATCATCCTCTATTATGGTTTTACTCACTACTAATCATTATAACTCTTCACTCTGAGCTGGTCAACTTCCTTTAAATGAAAGATCAAGATTCACGTAACTCCTTTGGGCTAGATTAATAACAAATATTCAATGTTCCCATAAGACCCTCTGTATATGACATGTTTATTTCTATATTTATTCAGAATTATCTATATATCAAACTAATTTCCCTCTCAACTGTGAGGTTCTTGAAGGAAAAGGACATGTTTTATTTAATTTTAGAGATTCAAAATTTTAAAATGATATTTAAATAGTGAATACTAAATATATTTTTAAAACAAAACAATGAATTAATATGTGAATGAGTAAAGCATTAAAGGATTGCTTTACTAGACACACTTGCAATTAATTTACAGGGCCATTTACATGAATAATGTCAAGGTTGGTGAACATTTAGGATTTTTACTGTAGTTGGAGAATGTGATTGCCTAGAAGTACATATGGCAGAATAGATTTTAAAATAAGATCTGATGTATTTTTAATTCATGGTAATTCTTGCTGCAGTTTAACCTGGGATCACTTGATAGGCATCTTTTGTGGTGGTTTGCGGAGTGAGGCAATTGAGGGTGTGTAAACAGAAAACACAAGTGTTGGTAATCTAGTTAAACCTCAAAAAATAGTTTCTGCCAGGAATACTTATGCAAGACAGAGTTCTTATTTACAAAGGTTTTATTGGGATTGGGAGAGGCAATAACCAAAGCTTGGTAAACTCAAAGCACAGTGTTGTACCATAAAGCATAGAACAAGGCTCAGCATCCTAACAAGCTGGGAAAGCACTTGCAACCCTTTCCAGGCTTGGGAAGAAGCCAGGTGAGAGGGGAAAATATGGCCGAGAGAGTGGTGAATAACTCTTAATTCCATGTTGCTGTGGCAATGACAACCCCTGGGTAGATATGAACATTCTAGTGCATAGGAGGATTATTCTACTCCCTCAGTTGAAAATCTGAGAAGGGAATATCATTCAGAGTTCTTCACAGAAACCTGGCAAACCTGTTATAAATGAAAAGATTGTGTGGCTTTTATGTTAGTGGGTTGAACCTGATGATAACTAGGAATACAGTCATTACTTAAGAAGGTAGTTGGGCCAGGGATGTGCTTACAGGACCTAGGCATTTGGAGTACATCTGGAATTTACTAAAGCATAGAATGTTTTAACTTCAACTCAAAAAGGTAACAAAGACAGGAGAGTATAGCTTGGGCAAGCCCAGTAGATGTAGTGAGAGCAAAAACCAGCCCCTCAAGAAAAAGTAGGTTATGTCACAGTAGTAAATTCTATCAAGAAACTGGAAAATAGCAGTAGATGATATTCCTCCTCACCAGAATTATGATTTCACTTTAATTTCCTCTGCAGCCTTGAGGCAAAGAGGGAATAAAGAGAATTGTGAAATTTGAACATGGTAGTTGCCACACTTAAATTTTATTCTTTCCTTTTTATTGTTTCCTTTCCTTTCATTTCCCATTCCTTTTCCATTCCCTCCCTCCCTTCCTCCCTTCCTCCCTTCCTCCTTTCTTTCCTTCCTCACTCCCTTCCTCCCTCCCTCCTCCTCTCCTTCCTTCCCGTCTCTCTCTTTTGCTGTCTTCAAAGTATGTTATAATAAATTTACAACATTGTATCATTGCATCCTGCTGTGAAGCAGGATGGACCTAACCCAAAATTTGGTCCAGCTGTCAATAATGATGATGGCGCGCGCGCGCGTGCGCACACACACACACACACACACACAAACACACACACACACACACACACATCAAGAGCATATGAGAATGCTTATTACTAACATATTCAGAATAAGCCATTTGGGGGAGAAGGCACACTCTCAAGCTGGTCTGAAAAATGAGAGAGTAAGAAAAAGAGTGTTTGTTGTTTCTATTGTGTTTTGTGGGTGAAGCTGGGTTGAGAGTTCCCAAGTGTGCTCAATAGACTTGAATGTCTTGACTCTCCCACCTGCATCAAGAAAAGAAACACTTAGGCTTTCTCATCAACTGGCCCCGTAGTGAGGCACAGGGGAAGAGGGAGCAATCCCGCTTGTAAGATGTCAGCAGTCTTATATCAAAAGACAGAGTCAGAATACTATACATCCTAAATACTTCACATTCCATAACACAACCAGAATCTTTTTTCAGACTTAACCACAAAAATAGCATTAACTCCTTAAATTATCTAATATTCATCCTATACTCAAATCTTCCCAATTGCCTCACTTTTTTTACACTTAGTTTGTTAAAAAGTCAAGATCCAGCAAGGCCTACAAATTGCATTTTTATGTCTCTTAATCCTATGTTATTCTTGAGTATCTTTCCATCCTTTATACTCATGCCATAGAATCACTGTTGATGTCATGTAGAATGCTCCAGTTTCTAAAGTTCTCTAATTGTTTCATTACAGCGTCATTTAACTTATTCCTTTAGTTCCATTATTTCTGTAAACTGTAAGTTACATGGGGGTTTGATTTAATTTGGGTTCACCATTACAGCTAGAGTGTTTACATAATACTTCATACCTGACACTGTATACTTTACATTGCATGAAATTAGGAAGAACTTGCGCTCTTCTTTTTTCACTTTAAGAAATTCTAAGATGTGGCATGGATGCGGAGAGACAGGAACTCTCTTACACTGCTGGTGGGACTGTAAACTAGTACAGCCCCTATGGAAAGCAATATGGAGATTCCTTAAACAGATTCAAGTAGACCTTCCATTTAATCCAGCAATCCCATTATTGG
>JAQIFY010004254.1:0-11900 GCA_028533085.1 Varecia variegata
CAGGGAAGGCGTTAAAGCCGTTTCTAGCGCTTGGGGACCCCAGTGGGCTGCTGGGAACCCTAAACTTGGTCGGGGATAGTGGTGTCACACCCCCTTCTCTTTCAGCACTAACCGATGGCCTTGAGGGGTTTCTTGAAAAGCCTTAAGTGGGGAGGGGCCCTATGACCGGCGGAAATCCCCGCGGGGAGGGGAGGGGAGTGGAGGGAGCCTCGAACCGGCTAAAAGGACCCATCCCGGGGAGCTTTAAGCTGATGGCCGAAGCCCAGGGTCCTCTCCCTACCCAGATCCCTTCGCACTAATTTCACTCTTGATCACAGCCTGTGCCACTTGGGAGGAACTTATCCACACTTCTCTGTGTAATCTTCACCTGAGTTGAGTAAACACACATATATACTTGTAAATAGAGTGTCTCTGAAAGGGAACACAGGAAACTGTCTTAGGGGAGTGGCATGGGGAGATTTCCTTTCACTGTGCACCCTTTCGTACTGTTTGCATTTTATTGCCCTATGTATGCATTACCTGTTAAAACAAGACAAAAATTAAAAGAAAAAAATATATACTTGATATAGACAACCTGGTCTATGGCTATTTTGTGCCAATAGGGGGGTGGGGTGGGGTGCTCATATAGTTGGGAGGGAAGGGGTGGCTCTTGAAGGCAGTATTTGTCCAGGTTATTAGGAAATACAGGATTGGCCTGCACTACAAGACTGATAGAGTGTCCACATACCTGTCCTTTTATTACCTCCCAGTTGTATTAACATGAGCTCACAGCTGATTTTCTAGTGATCAAATATTTTATTGAACACTGTTGCATCCATGACATAATTTTAAAATAGTATGAAAACAATAACAAATACATTTGATTTCTATCATCTAACTGGAGATGGGCCATCACACCAGGGATGGTTGTCTACTCCCATCCCCTGTCGGGTCTTCGGTAGGATGGGTTCGGTTTCCCTTGGTGCCCCAGAAAGTGAGGTTACCAAGTGGCAGGGCTGGCTGGTTTGGCTTAGAGGAAACTTCTGGAACCTGCGCTTCAACCTCAGAGCTCTCACTGTGAATGTAAGGCCTGTTGCTCCAGTAAGAGGAACTGAAACCAAGACTGCTGACTTGTGAATTGAAAGTCTGCATTTGTGTGGCCTTCAAAACAACCTGTGTCCAGAGTTTCTGAGAGCTGGCATGTACTTAGGAAATTCCGAGAAAAGCCTCCTGGAAACACCCATGGTTCTTGCTATTTGGGTGTTTTACTGAACTGCTTCTTAGAACTAAAATGTGAAGTTACTGCTTTAAAAGAACCAAAAGGACATTGCTATAGGTCCATGGTTTCCTGAGTTTCTTTCTGCCTAGGATACCTTTGAGAATCTCTTTCCTAAACACCCACCCACCTTTCGCACATGTACTATTGCTCTTTCTCTAATGTACTATTTTCTCTTTCTACTAATGATTGCTCCCCTCTGTGCTTGTCCTCCAAGATAGTCTCAGGGTTCCCAAATGGTCAGTCTGACCACCACAGCCTAGCATTGTCTTCAACAGAAACAATAGGCCTCATAGCTGCTTCCTCTACAGAAAGGAAACTAGAAGGATGCCTGACTCAGAGAAAGTCTCTGTAGTCTAGAACAGGGGTCAGCAAGCTACAACTCACTGTGTTTTCACATGGCCCACAAGCTAAGGATGGTTTTTACATTTTTAAGTGGTTAGGAAATTTTTAAAGGAGAATATTTTGTTCTTTTTTCTTTTTCTTTTTTTATTTTGCATTTTCTTTTTTAGAGACAGGGTCTCGCTCTGTTGCCCAGGCTGGATGGAGTGCAGTGGCACGATCATAGCTCACTATAACCTTCAAACTCTTGGGCTCAAGCGATCCTCCCACCTCAGCCTCCCTAATAGCTGGGACTACAGGCGTGCGCCACCAGGCCCTGCAAATTTTTTAATTTTTTTGCAGAAATGGGGTCTCGCTGTGTTGTTTAGGCTGGGCTCGAACCCCTGGCCTCAAGCAATCCTTCCACCTCGGCCTCCCAAAGGCCTGGGATTACAGACATGAGCCACTGTGCCCGGCAAAGAATAAAATGTGAAAATTATATGCATTTCAGATTTCAGTGTCTGTATAATTTCATTGAAATACAGATAGAGTCAGTAGAAAATACTCAGTGAAAATACTTAAAGCACCAGCACGTGCACATACTGTCTGACTGCTTTCACTCTGTAACAGCAGAGGTGCCTAGGGGTGACAGGCTGTGTGGCCTGCAAAGCCAAACATATTTCCTGTCTGGCCATTTACAGAAAACGTTTGCCAACCCCTGGTCTAGAACAAGCAGCCCTTCCCATTCCCATCCCCAGCATTGGAGTCATGGAGCAGGAGCCTCTGGCAGAAGCTCAGTGGTGTTTGTCCCCTTAGGGCCGCAGAGTGGCAGCTGGACCAGCCGTCATGGAGTGGTCGGCTAAGGATCACTGCAAAGGGGCAGGTGGCCTACATCAAGCTGGAGGACAGGACCTCAGGTAAAGGCAAGGAGGGCCACATCGGGCTGAGGGGCTGCACCTCATGCTGAATGAAGGGGAAGGCAGCCTGGGCCTGGCCAGGCTGCTCAGGGGTCACGGGAACCTGCGGAAATCAGAGAGGCAAGCGTGCCTTTAAGCTGCCTCCACTCCCCAACCTTAGTTGTAGAAACCACTGTCTTCCTGTGTAAAAAGGACTATTTCTTGTCAAGCACTTGTTTCTCTAGGGAGTCCTTAGGAAAATACTAATTTTGGAGGTCAAGGAGAGGCGACCCGCAGATCGGTCCCAGTGGGAAGGAGGAAGCCTGGAGCTTGCCTTGAAGATAAGCTGCGGAGCCCTGGTTCTTACTCAGGGATTCTGTTTACCAGCTACGTGGTGACTCCCCAGAGCTGGCCACTGTTAACTGATAAGAGCTGGAAACTGTCCTACTCAGCCCGTTCCGTGGTGAGGGGACAAGCCAAGCCGGGCTGTGTTGGGGTCAGGTTTCACTGGGGAAACCTCTCTGGGAAGTCCTGGGCCACCAGTGCCCCTGGGTGAGCTGTGGAGGGCACCGGGTCTGGAATTGCCCCAGCCTGAGACCCCCTCGAGTGGGGATTGAGCACAGCACCTGCTCAGTCAGGGGCCACAGCATCGGTCATTTGTTTTTTCTGATGCGGTGGTTTTCCTTTGTGGAGCAGAAGAAAGCAGAGATTTAGAGGCAGAACTGGCCGCCTCTTCTCAGAACTGCGCTCCTTCTGCCTGAGCTGTTAGACCTCGCGTGGGCCATGTGACCTCTGGAGCCTTGGCCTCCTTTGTGTTGAAACAGGGATCACCTTAGTTCCTTCTTCACAAGGATTTTGGAAATAGGAAGTGAGCAGATGTGTATCTAATTGCTTTGTGAACTGCAAGGCGCGCAAAGCACTGATTTATTCTCCTGGAACATGGGGTTGACGGGGTAAGTACTGGCTGCAGAGGGCTTTGAAGAGGAAGCTGCCGTGGCTAGCCCGGGCAATTTTGGCTGGAGAATTACTGGGATGTCTCAGGTGGTGTCACAAGGGAATGGCAATGCCTTTTGTTCTCTGGGGAGCTTGGGAGCTGTGACTGTAACATGACTGCCCAGTGTGACAGCCACCGCTTAGGACTGAGCCTCATCTGCAGGACCCACCCCCCAGGATGTTCTCAGCTCAACCAGGTCATGTTGGTCTCACTTTGCAATGAGGTAATGAGCAGATGACTCTAGGCCAGGGTTTCTCAGCCTGTTGACACGTGAGGCCAGGTGAGTCTTTGTTGTGGGGAGCTGCGGAGTCCAATGTATGATATTTAGCAGCATCCCTGACTTTCACCTACCAGATGCCAGTAGCACCCCCCACACTGTGACAGCTAAAAATGCCCCTAGATAGTTTTTTTTTTTCTTTTTTTTTCCACCATGGCCTGGATGGATGCCCCTAGATATTGCCAGATGCCTTTTGGGGAACAAAATCGCTCCAGGTTGAGAACCACTGCTCTAAGCTGAAGGCGTCTGAGTGAGTCCGCTACGCTGGGCAGATAAACTGACAAGAAGCTGCAAGCTCTAGGGCCGTGGTTTTTAATTCAGTTCAGCCTTGATTACACAGTCCCCTTTAAACCACAGGACTTGGAAGATATTTGGTTAAATACTTAAAGCACTAACAGAGGTCAGCACATGCAAAAATGATGCCAGTCATTAATGCTCACAAAAGTTGTGTGTTGTCCTGCCCCTGTACAGAGCCGTAATTGACCAGGAGATGCAGTTCACAAGGGCCCCTTTTAAAGCCAGTCTTTTCCCCTGTCTCTGAGATTAAATTTAAATCATCTTGTTTCAGATTCTGCTATTGGTACAAGAACTACCTCCCTTCTTTCCTCAGGGCTCACTGCCCCTTCTTACAGTCCTGCCTCAGGTACTAGGCCTTTTCCGAAGGTGTGATGTGTTGTGCCTAGGCCAGGGCGCTCAGGGTCCGGGCAGGTATTATAAATGGGTAAAGCCAATGGAATGGGTAGGTAGCAGCTCCAGCCTGTTCGTCTCAGGTGGGGATGGAGGCCCAGCATGGTAGAGCCTAATTTTAAAAGAAGCAAGAAATTTGGATTATTTTACATGTACTCTGATTTCGAAATGTTTGGCAATTAAATAAAACATATTAAAATTAAACTGTGGGCTGGATTTGACCCACAAGCCATCTCTGACTTAACCTCTCCTTAGTTATATTTCTCTGTCTTCTCTTCCACAAGAATGGATTTGTGATTTGAATCCCAGAGTGAGGTTTGCCCATCTGCCTCAGCTTGCCGGAGTTGCTTTGCAGGAAAAAGACCCCAATAGTGTGCTGGCAACCCTAGGCTGGGAGGGGGATCGAGGCTCACCCTAACTTGTGCTTTCAGGGGAGCTCTTTGCTCAGGCACCCGTGGATCAGTTTCCTGGCATAGCTGTGGAGGGCGTGACGGATTCCAGCAGGTACTTCGTTATCCGCATCGAAGATGGAAATGGTACATGTGGGTCTTGGTGCTTCCTCCTCTTGAGAAAAGTTTTCTCTGCCGCTGGAAAGTGGGATTGATCATGTGTTGTCCTCCAGGGCGACGGGCATTTATTGGAATTGGCTTCGGGGACCGAGGCGATGCCTTTGACTTCAACGTTGCATTGCAGGACCATTTCAAGTGAGTGGTTCTGGGAGACGTGCTCATGCCTCCTCCCTTTCTCTGGACAGAATGATTTCCCAGGTTTGGATACTCACAGGGGTTGTGTGTGATTTGTCTGGTAGCAGAGCCTCAGGGAAACGCAGTTCTCCTTTGGGGCAGGCCCTGTCTGCTCTGCCAGTCCTCATCTCTGCTGTGAAGTCCTCTCCTTTTCCCAAGGCCTGTCTCTGCCATCCCTGTCAGCTGGCCCAGCCTTCAGGGTGTCACATCTTTTCCCTTACCAGGTTCCTTTGGCCTTTCTGGGCCTGTTCTTGGAGTAAATGGTGCTTGGTTTGGCCTTTCTGGGCCTGTTCTTGGAGTAAATGGTGCTTGGATTTCCAGGCTACCCAGCAGATGCCCTGGTATCCTTTATGAAGCTCAGAGACAGGGCAGGAATGTCCTCCTCTGCCATCTGCAGGGCTCCAGCTCTGGCTGCCCTTGAACAGGCAGTGCCCAGCCACTCACATGGGTGCCTCTGGCACTTCCCTGACCTGGTGCCTCTGTCCCAGGTGGCTACTGGATGGTGTTGTATGGAGGGTGGGGGACCTTTGTCTTGCCTTCTACTTCTGGGCATCCGTTTTGTCTCCCATCTACCTTATGAGCATCCGGGGTGTGTGTAGAGACCATGTCTTAGTTCTCATGCCAAGTGCCGGGGAGGAAAGGGCCAGACTCTCACATTTCATGGGCACAATGTTGAGAAACCTCTACGTAAAGGGTCTTACTGAACTCATGTAGCTGTCTTTAAGACCTGTAGAGTTGCCAGCCTCTTGTGCTGATGAGGAAACAGACATGCATGCAGCTACTTAAGTGTCAGAGCCAGGATTTGAATTCAGGCCCACCTCCCCAGCCTGCACTCTTTCTGCCACCCTGCCTCCATCTGCGCCTCAGCCTGGACGAGGGCAGGTGGCAGTGAAGTGAGTGAACGAGTACAGGGTAGTTGGTCTCTTCCTTCCTCACGTTTTCTTCCTGTTCTCTCCCCAGGTGGGTGAAACAGCAGTGTGAATTTGCAAAACAAGCCCAGAACCCAGACCAAGGCCCCAAATTGGACCTGGGCTTCAAGGAGGGCCAGACCATCAAGCTCAACATCGCAGTGAGTCCCACCCTCGCTTGGCTGTGGTGGCCATGGTCATGTGATAGTTGTGGCCCCCCCAGCCACTCCCAGTTCAGTTCCTGCAGTTCAGCAGATGTTCACTGAGCAGCTGCCTTGTGCCAGGTCCTGTGCCCGGCTGAACAAGACACCTCTGCTCTCGTGGAGCTCAGAGTTGAGCTGAAACAGGCAGCTGAAGATGTGATTGCAACATGGCAGGAGAGGTTCTACAACTGAGGGCTACCCTGGGTGCCGTGGGCTCCTAGAGGAAGGGCACACAGCCCATAGTCGGGGGAACCAAGGAAGGCTTCCTGGAAAGAGTGACTTGTGAGCAAGGGAAGGGGGATCAAAGGGTGGTTCAGCATGTGCAAAACCTCTGAGTTGAGGAGCGTCAGTCATTTTGCTACCAGAGGGGGTGTCTCTGTCCTGGCTGTTAGAGTGGGTCTGGAGGGGTCAGTGTGCTCATCCCAAGCTGCGTCTTGGCCCCATGGGAGAGTTCTGGGCAGGAAGGTGTCTAGGTGGGCGCCGGGAGTCATGGGCAGCATCTGCTGGTGGTGTCCTGGCTCCCTGTGTCTTTGTCCCGAGCTGCTCCGCATCCAGCTTTCCCCGTGAGCTCCCGGCGAGTAGGAACGGGCCGGGCTGGGTTGCCAGGGCTCCACCGTAACCTGGCTGCAGGGCTGCAGTGGGGAGGTGGAGTCAGAATCATGATTTGGGGGACCCAAGGACAATGGATGTGTTTTGTTTGAAGAAACTTTGTAACTCTAATGCTTTTCCTCTTTACTTACCATCTCTTTCTCCTCTTTTCTGCTTTATGCTGGTGATGATTTGAGACCCTTGAAGTCGGCCAGCTGGCCCTTAAGAGAAAATACAAATCCAATCCAGGGGACTGGTTGGAATGCGATTCTTTTTCTTGCTTGGAGGAAACTAACATTTAATGAGCATCAGCTGTGGGCCAGGTAGTGTTTTTTTTCAGGCATTTCTCATGTGAATGAAACATCTTCCCCCTGTCCTCTATAGTACCAGGAAATTGAGGCTTAGAGAGGCTAAGGGACTTACCCCAGGGTCACAGAGCTAGAAATAACCGGCCCAGCTGGACTCACACGAGGACTTTCAGGTCTTTTGACTTCGGGGCTGGTCTTACTATTTGATTAAGCTGCTGCTTCCTTACAAATAGGGAACCACCTTGTCTTCATCTGTGTAACTCATGTTGGTTTCTGGCTCATGCTTGGTACTCAGTTTTTTAAAAAAACATTTTGTTGCAGTGTAATATGCATGCAGAAAAGCGCATAAATCATAAATGCAAAACTCAGTGAATTTTTAAAACCAAACTTACAAATATATAAACTATAAACAGCCCAATCCAGAAGCAGAAGATTGTCAGCACTCTGGAAGCCCCTTTCCTGATCCCTCCCAGTAACTGCTTACGTATCCTGACGTTGCACACTCTCCCTTTTTTTGTTTCGAACTTTGGTGCATTGAATCATACACTTCGTACTCTTTTTTTTTTTTTTTTGAGACAGAGTCTCGCTCTGTTGCCCAGGCTAGAGTGAGTGCCGTGGCGTCAGCCTAGCTCACAGCAACCCCAAACTCCTGGGCTTACGAGATCCTACTGCCTCAGCCTCCCAAGTAGCTGGGACTACAGGCATGCGCCACCATGCCCGGCTAATTTTTTTTTCTCTATATATTTTTAGTTGGCCAGATAATTTCTTTCTATTTTTAGTAGAGACGAGGTCTCGCTCTTGCTCAGGCTGTTCTCGAACTCCTGACCTCAAGCGATCCACCCGCCTTGGCCTCCCAGAGTGCACTTTGTACTCTTTTGCTATGACTTCTTTCCTTTGCTCAGTGTAACATTTGTGTGATCCACGTTGTTGTGTGTAGTTTGTTCATTTTCATTGTTGTGGCATTTCCATTGTGAGAATGTACGCAGTTTGTCTGTTTCACTGATGGTGGACATTTCGGTAGTTTCCAGTTTGGGGCTATTATAAATAGTGCTGCTGGGAGTGTTTGGCTTCCTGTCTTTTGGTGCATGTGTGTATGCATTTCTGTTGGGTCTATAGGAGTGGAATTGCAGGGTCACAAGTTTCTATGTTGCGCTTTATAGATCTTTTCAAACAATTTTTCAAAGTTTTACCAGTTTACACTTCCACCAGCAGCGCATGAGTTTTTGCTCCATATCCTTGTCAATACTTAATAGTCTACATTTTAGCCATTCCGGTGTGTGTGTGATGGCATATCATGGTAGTTTTGATGATTAATGAAGTGGGGTGCTGGGTTTTAAAACGAACCATATTTCTGACAGATTCAGAATTGTGATGCATTGAGTATAGCTCATAACATTGAAGGTGCTGGATAGGACCATCTTTTGGTTATGTAGATGTTGGTCTGGGAATTACCTTGGCCCTCCTCTTGGGGTTTTCTAATGGCAGTGGAGATTTAGCAGAATTGACCGATTTCCATTCCTTTGCTCTCTTTAGAACATGAAGAAGAAGGAAGGAGCAGCTGGGACTTCCCGAGCCCGGCCTGCCAGCACAGGAGGGCTGAGCCTGCTTCCCCCTCCCCCAGGGGGCAAAACCTCCACCCTGATCCCTCCCCCTGGGGAGCAGTTGTCTTTTGGGGGACCCCTCACGCAGCCAGCAGTTGCTCCTGGTTCAGGTCAGTGGTCGGGGTGGCTGCTGAATCTGCACCTGTGGGTTCCTCTTCTCCCTGGAAGGTGGGCACCACCAAGCTGATTGTGCACACACCGGGTAAGGGGCTCCTCTATTCCCCTGACACCTTCTCCTTGCCCTGTGGGGTGTCTGCCCTCCTGTGATAGGCAGAGACTGGGGCTAGTTTGTTACTGTGACATCATCACGTACAGGTTCCTGGTTCTCAGTGGGTATTGAGTGAGTGGGTGATGAAGGCATAGTCTCTGCTCACATGTAGTGGGAGAGATGAGTCAGAGGCACAAAGACCAACTGTACAGGGCCTAGACTCACTCCCAGCTGGTGTGATCTGGGGAGGCTTTATGGAAGAGGTGGCATTGATCTAGACCTTGAGGAAAGGAGATTGGGGCAAGGGCAGTTGGCATGCCAGGCAGAGAGAAGAGCATGAATAAGGCTCAGACTTTTAGACACCTGGTGTATTTAGGTGGATGCACCATAAGGTGTGCCAGAGTGAGCGGTGGGAAATCCATTTGGAAATTTAATTTGGAGCCAGCCCCACATCGAAGCTGTCAGATACTGGGAAGCTGAGAGGCAGCTCCCCCAGCAGGCTGCGCTGATGAGCACTTTGGAGATCCCAGGATTCCAGAAGTTAGCGTGTAGGGTTAGTCAGCCTCTGACAGTGCCTGGGCGCCAGCCCTTTGCCTCTGCCCCGGGCCCCCTGCCCAGCTTGATGCTCCTGGCCCAACCCAGGCTGGGGGATTGTCACCAGCCTGCTTTCCCCACACAGCTCTCACTAGCCTCCGGGTAGGCACCTTGCTGCTTTCCTGCCATTGGCTCCCCTACCTGGAGGGTGAGCTTCAAACCTCAGCCCTGTGGGGAATACTCTAGCCTGGAGAGTGGCAGGAGTAGCAGCAGCCAGAGAGCCCCTGCCCTGGCACCAGGAATTATTCTTTAAGTATTATTTCTCAGGGCGGGGTCACAGGACCATGTGCTTTGGCATCGTGGGGGGTGGGAGCAGGAATCTGCATTCTTATTTTTATCCTCATTCATATGCACACTAAAGTTTGAAAGCCGCTGCTTTAGGCCTTCCTTGGGTTGCTGATGCATTTTAACAGGTAATGTGGAGCATGCTGCAATACAGCATAAAGTCCTTGCTCTCCAGGGCTTGTGTTCTGATGTGTGAGGCAGGCAGTTAGCATGTCTACAGACAATGGTGTCAGTGAATAATCAATGAATAACATTTATTGAGCACTTGCTATATGCTTCAGAACCAGACTGGTTGAGTTCAAATTCCAGCTTACCAGTTTTATGATCTTCAGAAAAGATTACTTCTCTGTGCCTCAGTTTCCTCAACTGTAGGATGGGGGAAGTAACAATACCATAATACAGGTTTCTTGGGAGGATCAGATGCGCTAATTCGTGTACAGCACTTAGCACAATTTCTAGAACAGTTTAAGTGCTCACTGAATGTCAGCTCTCACTTTATGAATATTGCTGTCATCTCTACTATGTGTGGGCCTGTTCTGAGCATTCCTGTATATTAATATAATCCTCACACCAGCCCTGTGAAGTACTCACTGTTATTGTCCTCATTTTAGAGATAAGAAAACTGAAACTTAAGTGACTTGTACAAAGTCGCATGGCTAGTTCTCCCATCTTCCCCTAGGGGCTGTGCTGAGGCTCCAATGAGATAATGTGCATTAAGCACTTGGCGAACTGTAAAAGCTAAATCATCGAGGGCCTTGGTTTTATCTGGTCTCCCAGCCCAGAGCAGATTAGAAGTAGCAAATTAGTGGGAAGGCATGGTGGCAGACACAGGGCCTTCAGAAAGGACAGTTGGCAGCACCGGGGGAGGTGCCAGAAAAGTACAAAAGGAGGCATTGCAGCCCCATGATGCCACCCACCTCAGTGAGAGATGAGCACAGGACTGGCTTCTGTGTTATCTCTTCTGGAAGGCTCTTCCCAACCCCAACCAGTTTGGGGGCTGGGACTTGGCACATGTCAAGCACATTGTGTTCTCAGCTGGTTGATCCAGAAACTTGGACTGCAGGCTTTATATAAAGATGATTTGTGGTTTGGGTGTGCATTCTCCATTCAAGAAGCCAGAACAGGATATAATAAATTTTAAACGGCTTTCAACAGAAACGATTAAAAACAAAGTCAGCTTCAGGTAGGAAAGATAGATGGCACGTGACTCACCCTCCCTGTTGCCCTTCCACCTCGTACGTGGCTTTCTGCCTTCTCTCCAGGAGCCCTCGCGGGCTGGTGAGAAGACGGTGGAAATGTGGCAATTCACTGGTGTTTTGTTGCCCAATAGAATGTCACTGAGTCTCATGATTTGGTCACTGAGAACCAAAAAGAGAGGTCTCTGACTCCCCTGTCTCCTTCTCTTCTCTCCCTACCCGTCGGACTTGGGGACATCAGTAGGAGGTACCACCGTATCCTGGCCCCAGCCCAAGCCTGCCACTGCTGCCACTGCAGACGTCTGGGGAGACTTTGCCAAATCCACAGGGTGAGGAGGGCCACGTGTGGTGGGGCTGAGACCAGGGCTGTGGGTCTAAAAACCTGGGATTGCTCCACGTGCTTTTCTTCTGGTGTTGAGAGCAACAGTTTTGATTTGGACTTTCTCAAGCTAGCCAGAGGACAGAGCCCCAGAGTGCCTACTTTGGGTGGCACATTTCTCTCCGTGAAGGCTTTTTGCTGCTTTCCACTGCTGGGTGGCCTGGGGCCACCTTTTGCAGATCTGTCTGGTCCTTTAAACCACCTTACCAAGTGCTTTGGCTTGTCGCTAGGACCTCCCTCTTCCCTGCTGTCCCTAGTGTCCCCAGAACACTGGGCTGAGAGTTAATACCCAGGTCCTAGTCTTGGCCCATCCTCATGGGACCTCTGAGCCAAGGTGGCTAGCCTTCCCTTGGGGTCAGGGTGAAAAGATGCTAAATTCCTATTGCACCAGTATTTATATGGACAAGTTCTAAGACAGAGGTCAGCACACATTTTCTATTAAGGACCAGGTAGCAAA
>JAQIFY010004255.1:0-11898 GCA_028533085.1 Varecia variegata
CTCCATCCATGACATGGGAAACACCTGCACTTAATAAGCATTTTCTTGACTTAGAATCCTTCTTTGTCCCTTGGCAGCATGACACCTTGCCTATCTGGGAAGATGGTTATCATTTCCAGTCCCCCAGGGTCATCAAAGGAAGTTCTTTCTTCAATGTCCAATGCATAGTAATTCACTCCTGAGCTAGATGCCTTAACGGCCTTGGGCTGTCGGTGTTGGAACCTTAGGAGGGCTTTAGAGGTTTGCCTTCACTTGCAAAAGCACAGTGCTCTTATCTCTGCAGCCCTCACATAGGCCCTAGGTCCTAAATTTATAAACAAATAGGCTCATCTGGCCAAATGCACAGAGGCAACTAGGTACAGCCTTTCCTAGGTGTCTGTTTTGCTTTTTCCTCCCTTAGAATATTCTCAAATTACCTTACATTCATTCTAACAGACTCTATTGCCTTTGTTTCTAACCATGTGTTGTATTAAAATTCTAATTCTGCCAGTAAGAAAATGTAGTACCTCTCAAAACTAGAGGGTCCCACATGTCACGACTGCTTCTCAAGGTTGACACGTGTAAGCCTCTGCATCACGTGATGTGTGCGATGCCGCGTGCTTGATGGAGGGCTTCCCCCACGGGGCCTCTGCAGGTGTGCGCTGGGCACGCTGAGTGGGGCTGACGTGCAGCTCTGTGCTCCCTGCCAGGGCTGGAGATAAGGTGCCATCTGCTCTCCTAGTTACGGCTCCTGACCCACCCTGAGCAACATCCTTTTCTCATTTATCCACCCAGAGATGCACTTTTTCTAATTCTCATAAAAGCATTTGTCTAGGCTGGAGGTGGCCCTGCTCACATCTGAGTCTCTCCACTGTCCTCATTTCCCCTTTCCTCTACAAATCAGAGGTCAGGAGGACAGGCAGTTAGCCTAGATGGAGTGAAACAGCCATGTAAGATAATAGGTCCCAAGCTGTTTACAGCTCAAACAAGCAGATCACCTGCCCAAGTGAATTGCCCTTTGAAACCTGGCTTGCATAACAAATGGATAACACAGTGCAACCCCTGAACAAATTATACTCCAGTTCTCTGGACCTGGAGCCTGCCCAGGCCAAGTTAGCGGCCAATATGCAAACCAGCTGAACACTCCTGGTGGCTTCCTTCCAGCCCGTGGGCTCCCACAAAAGTGCCCCCTTAAAAAGGTCCCATCGTTTTGTGTCCTTGCGGACTCAAAGAATTTCTCCAGGCTTTCGGGCTCTACCTCCCGTCACGCTGCCTCCCCTTACCTGTTCTTTCTATACCAGAGGTTCTCAACTGGGGTGATTTTGACCAGCACCCCCCCCCCACCAGCCCAGGGACAATTGACAGTGCATAGAGACATTTTTGGTTGTCACAACCCGGGGGAAGGAGTAGAGTCCAGAGATGCTGCTAACGTGCCTACGATGCACAGGACAGATCTACACAACAAAGAATGACCTGGTCCTCAATGTCAATAGCGCCAGGGCTGAGAAAGCCAAGGTTGCACACCCTTCCCGGGATCCCTTCACTTGGATCTGGCTCCTACTCTCTCGACCGAAGATGCTTCAGCACCTTGGTCCTGAGGCTGCTCTCAACTGCACGTAGATGTTGGCTTCCTTTTTGTTCCACTTCTTGAAACCCCTAAACAAAGGCAAGGCAGCCCCTACCTCGCCGGGCTCTGAGCCCTGTGATTATCTCAGGCCATTCTGTGGCTCTTCCTACCACCTTCCACCTCTGAAAGTCAAGCATGCTAATACATTCTCACTTTTCAAATAGCGTGATTTCAGATTTTTAGTTCTGTTTGTGAAGGTACAGTATATAACAGAGTGCAAAACAAAATCTCAGCTGAACCTTCGCTCTCGGCTCTGCCTCTTCACAAGGGCTTACCATGCACCCAGCACTGCTTGCTAACTAGTGCTGTCCTATTCTTGTTTGTGCTGTAATTTCATCTCCTTTCTTGGATTTTTTTTCATATCAACCCTGTCTACCTCTTTCTGCTGTTTGCCTCACATATTATTAAGCTTAAGTTCAATTTTTCTGACATTTTTTAGTTTCTCAACACCTCCTATGCTTCTGTCAACAACAGACTTCATCCGTGTTGTAGGCAAAATGATACCCGACAGCTCCAAGATGTCTATGTCCCAATCCCCAGAATTTGTAAATATGTCACCTCACGTGGCACAGGGGACTCTGCAGATGTGATGATGTGGGGGATTAGTCTGGATTGTCTGGGGAGCCCAATCTAATCACATGGGTCTTTAAAAGGGGAGAGCCTGTCCCAGCCGCAGTGGGAGAGGTGCGCGTGACTGTGGAAGAACGGTCGGAGAGATGCCACGATGCAGCCTTCGAAGGTGGAGGATGGAGGCATGAGCCTAGGAATGTGGGCAGCCTCCAGGAAGTGGAAAAGACAACGGCTTGCATCTCCCCTAGAGCCTCCAGAAAAGAGACAGCCTTGCCGGCATCTTCATTTGAGACCAGAGAGACTGTGTTGGACTTCTGACCTCCAAAACTGTAAAATGATACATTGGTTGTTTTTTAAGTCACCAAATTTTGGGTAATTTATTGTAACAGTAATAGGAAATTAATGCAATATCACATTTTCCATTCTTTATATTCATTAAATTATTTTTCCCCTTAAAAGTATTCTTGACTCTTAAAGTCTTTTTAAAATATTAAACTGTTTTCTTTATTTCCCGTGTCTCCTTTCTTGCTCTTTCTAGGAGCTGTGAAGTTGCAGAATTTTGGTTTGCTGGGATGCATCGTGGTGATCGCCTGCGGACCTTGTTTTGCAAATGAGAACAGGAGACTCCAGAGAGGCCAAGGGGCCCATCAAGGTCAAGGTCGCACAGTTCCCAGAAGGCGATGGGCACCACACCCAGTCTCCTGACTCACCAACTGCTCCTGTTTTCATTTCCTTCCCCTTACAAAAAAGTAGGACTATCCCACTGGTTTAAGAAGAATATACTTGTTCTTTCCTCATAAGGGGGCTTAGAAAACACACTGATAGGCCGGGCACAGTTGCTCACGCCTGTAATCCTAGCACTCTGGGAGGCCGAGGCGGGCGGATTGAGCTCAGGAGTTCGAGACCAGCCTGAGCAAGAGCGAGACCCCCATCTCTAATAAAAATAGAAATTATCTGGACAACTAAAAATATATATAGAAAATATTAGCCAGGCATGGTGGCGCATGCCTGTAGTCCCAGCTACTCGGGAGGCTGAGGCAGGAGGATCGCTTGAGCCCAGGAGTTTGAGGTTGCTGTGAGCTAGGCTGACACCACGGCACTCACTCTAGCCTGGGCAGCAAAGTGAGACTCTGCCTCAAAAAAAAAAAAAAACAGAAACCAACACTGATAGTTGACACTGTATATGGATATCAAGGTTTCCTGGCAAAAATGCTTAGTTTAGGGAGATGCTCCAGGAAAATTTTTTAAAACCTTCTGCGGTTAAAGAAGCTTGGGAAATGCAGCACGTTTATCCCTCCTTTGGAAAGTCATGTCGTATCTAAGCTTAATAAAACTTCTCAGAAGTGCTGTAGTAAAGATGTTCTAACCAGAGTGTGCCCTTTTCACACGACACCCGTTAACATGCAACAAGAAATGCTGGTGCAGATGGGCACTCCGTGTCTTGTCTTTGGACTTTTCACTTGTTGTGTGACTGGTTTACTGCTGTAGATGGCCTTGGCACGAGCACGCTCTGTGGGACCCTGTGAGAACTCAGCAGGTGAGCACTGTCATAGAGCCTAGCAGTTACCATCTATTCTCCCTGTGAACTAAAATAAAATTTTAAGACTCACCCCCGCTGACTAAATGGACCGCCTTGCGGCCAAAGGAATATTCTAAAACTAAATTGCCTGCCAAGAGGAAGGAGGTTAGACATGCCTCATCATACTCCCCTCCATTCTTGGGGACATGGTTTGTAGCCCATTAACAGGCCTAAGGGTATACAAGACAAACCTACAGATCCTCAATTTACACAACAAATATATGTCCAGTGACTTATCTCTGATAAACAACAACTATGGTAAAACATTCCAGGCCTTTAGACAAAGCTTCATGTCTTTAACCAATTACAAGCCAAAGAATCTTTAAACCCACCTATAACCTGTAAGCCCCTTCGAGATGGCCCACCTTTTCGGGCCAAACCAATGTATGCCCCCCACGTATTGATTTATGACTTTACCTGCAACCACTGTCTCCCTAAAATATATAAAACCAAACTATAACCCAGCCACAGCGAGTCCACTTGTTTAAGATCTCTTGGGCATGGCTCCGGGTCATGGTCCTCAAATTTGACTCACAATAAATCTCTTTAAAATTATTTTACAGAGTTTGGCTTTTTTTTCCATTGACATCCCTTTCTTCCTCATTAACAGAACTCATTTTATTAAATATTTGGGTCAATGAGTGCTGAGGCTAGGTATGGCCATATATCATAGTTCTGGCCAATGAGATGGGAACAGATGTCTATAGAGGGGCTTCCACAAAAGTTCACATATACATTTCTTCATCTTTCATCTTCCTGCTTAGAGTACACAGGCAATACATGGAGGTGCAGCAGCCATCTTGTAACCATGAGGACAAGAACCATTTACCAAGATGGCAGAGCAGAAAGTTAGCAAAAGCCTGGGTCCCTGATGAGGTGAAGTCATCTCGCCAGCCTTGCACAGCTTCTAATCTTCTTGGGAATGTGAAAAAAATAAACTGCTATCCGGTTAAGGTCCAGTAGTCAAGTTTCTATTCCATGAAGCCAAATGTTATTGAAAATAATGTTTTAATATTTACTTCTGAGTAGCACATAATTTTGCTTTGTGGGTGTTGTCTTGGCTTTTTTAATGAAAGGCAACTACTGGGTAGAGTATAAGGAGTTTCCAAAGCAGGCCAGTAATAGTATCAAGTCAGTGGTTCTCTTGAGATCCCTGAGTGTAACAAACTATCTTTCATTAGCAGTCATCTCTTGATCTGTCGGCCTTGCCTATAATAAAATAATAATAAAACCTATATTTTATTTATTTGGTTTTTTTTTAGAGACAGGGTCTTGCTCTGTCGCCCAGGCAGTGGTGTGATCATAGTTGACTGCAACCTCAGACTCCTGGACTCAAATGATCTTCCCACCTCCACCTCCCAGATAGCTGGGACTGTGTGCACGTATCACCATGCCCAGCTAATTTTTAAACTTTTTTATTTTAGAGACAGGGTCTCTCTATATTGCCCAACCTGGTCTCTAACTCCTGGCCTTAAGTGATCCCCCCACCTCAGCCTCCCAAAGTGCTGGGATTACCGGCATAAGTCACCACACTCAGCTAAAACCTATTGTTTTAAAATAGAGACCATCATCCAAGTAGCCCTGCGGAGAAGCCCATATGGGGAGGAACGGAGGTCTCCCACCACAGCCAGCTCCACCTGGCCAGCGTGTGCCTGAGCCACCTTGGGAGCAGGCCTCCCAGCCCCAGTTAAGTTTTCAGAGGATGGCAGCCCCAGCTGACACCTGTTTGCAATCCCACGGGAGGAGAGTATCTAAGCCTGCCCATTCAAGCCACTCCCAAATTTGCAACCCACGAGAGCTGAGAGAGAATATAGGCTTATGCTATTTGAAGCCACTGTGTTTTGAAGTAACCTGTTCCTCCGCAACAACTTCTAAGTGGAGGAACTGACTCCTCCACTAACCCCATTTAATTTGAAGCCATCTTGCCATTTAATTTCAAATGGGGTTTTCTCATTGCCTCTCCAGTTTGCCAGCAATGAGGGAAATCAAGATGCTTCTGACTCAAACAGTAAGAAAAAACGTTGTAATCTCACAGAAGAATTCAAGAAGGCACAGGGGTTCCAGGGTGGATAAACAAAGCGCTCAGCTGTTGCACCCAGGACCCAGGTAATAGCCATTTCTCTGCTCAGCTGGGCCCACTCAGCCCGTCAGCTTGTTCTCTTTTTCAAAAGCTGGCAGCAGCGTTCCAGGCAACTCAGACGCGGCAGCAGGAGTTTTCCCCTGAAGCCCCTGAGCGGACTCACACACAGTGGCCAGAATGGCGGTCCGCGGCCACACCTAAACCAGTCCCTGGTGAGTAAACTGGGTGCACAGTGACTACCAGGGCTCTCCCCTGGGGCTGAGGCTTGAGTGTTCCTCATTTGGCCACATTGGGGGGGGGGGCACCCTTGAACAAAATCCAGGTTCTGGCAATAAGAAAAATGTATGCAGAAGGGTTAGGGTGCTAAATGACTTAGGTACACTGTGGTGCTTCTGTGAGAGCCATCAAGGAGCCCGCTGTACTAGCAAGAAGGGAAGTAAAGATGCAGAGGTGTGGGGGGAAGGGTGTGGGGGAAGCTGAGTCAGGGGCAGGTGGGTTGAGGCCGGTTGAAGGGGCTTGGGCTCCACACGCAGAACAAATAACCTGAATGAGTCCTTGCCTAGAACCGCAGTTCACTCACCCCGCCGTCCCCCGCCGAAGGATGGGTTAGGGAACTGCTGGCACGTTTGACTGCCCTTCCCCTTTAGCACTTTGGGTCAGGGTGACATGACCCAGCTGCCTCCAAAATCCCCCAACCTACGAACCCAGAACAGGCTGTGGACAAATCAGTCAGCCGTCAGCTGCTGGTTGGAATTCATCAGCATTCCCCAGGGTGAGAGGCGGCAAGAGACACGCAGAACCTCCTCTATTTAGATAAGGTAGGGCTATTTGTTTAAATGGTGATTGGTGTCACCAGAAACACTTGCCTTGCTTTTATCTGGATATGGAAAGATCGAACACAGATAGTCAGAGCCTTAGGGCATTAAAAGTCCAAGCCCTTTATTTTGTAGGTGAGGAAAATCAAGTTCAAGTTGAAGTGACTTGGCCAGGGCCACAAAGGCAAAACTGGGACTAAGTCTTAAGACTCTTGCTTCAGTGTTCTTCCTTACTACACGTTGTGGAAAAAGATTCCATACGAAATACTATGCCAGGTCTATAGCCTTGTTTTTCTGAAACAGAATTGCTTTAGGTAAAGTGTTGTAACAGTTCCTTATGTTCATCTGAAATTACTAATTATGCTTGATATTGAGACATTTAGTTTTAATGTTGTCTCATTAGACTTTCAAGCTCCACCCTTAAAACTTTTTATCTGATGTTTACCAAAACTGGCCAAGTTTCCAGCTAACATCTTCAACCACCTTTGTCACTTTCTGATAAATTACATGGAAAATTATCAAGAGTAATTCCTTTCCAGGTGACAGCAGAAATTCGGGACTTCAACTCTCCAATTCAAGAGTTCATTGGATTCCTTACTTCAAAGGGAGTATCATAAGCTCCCTAAGATGATCTTTCTGAAATAACTCTTTTCTCTCTACCAGTTGACTTGCAAAACTGAGTTTGTACTTGACACAGATCCACATGACTAGGTATAATAGGAATATCCCTGAAGTTTTGCCTTCTTAGATGATTTTCATTCTTGGTTTCTTGGTTCGTTTGAAGAGATCCGAAGGGATCCTCGTATGCCAGTGAAGTGAGTCACTATCACCAAATCACCATTTTCTACAGCTTTCCCTTCCAAGAGCCATTATAACTTTGGAAATGTGAAATTTATCTTAAAGGGCTTTAAGAAAGGCTAAATCTGGGCCGGGCATGGTGGCTCACACCTGTAATCCTAACACTCAGGAAGGCCGAGGCAGGAAGATCACTTGCGGTCAGGAGTTTGAGACCAGCCTCAGGAAGAGTGAGACTTCATCTCTACTAAAAATAGAAAGAAATTAGCTGGGTGTGGTGGCTCAAGTCTGTAGTCCCAGCTACTCGGGAGGCTGAGGCAGGAGGATTGCTTGAGCCCAGGAGTTTGAGGTTGCTGTGAGCTGGGCTGATGCCACGGCACTCTAGCCTGGGCAACAGAGTGAGACTCTGTCTCAAAAAAAAAAAAAAAAAAGGCTGAACTGGTAAAGTGGCTCTCAGGGGGTGGGGTGTGTGTGTTGGTGGTGAACAGGGTGAAAGAAGGAGATAAATTTGGGTGTTGTGATGGTAGCAATTGGAACAAAAAAGGGATGTTCAGCCTATATCCACAATAAATCTCATCTTTATTTTTACTGCGTCACATTATTTTTATGCCTGGGAAAATAATTTAAAGCATTCATAGGTTAAATGAATGATTCACAGCAGATAATCAGAATCCGAATTGGCAGTCCTTTTAGCAACTATCCCTCACTCATTTTCAGGTTGCCAAATCACTATCAAGAAAGTAGTCTTAGTCAAGCAAACGATGTAAGATTTATTAGTCTCACCCACTTTGGCATACAAGTGAATAAGCTAATGTGGACTGGAAACAAGATTAGAAACAAACTCCAATTAAACAATTCATCAAATGTACATTAAACCCTGGCTATGTGACAGGTTTTGTACTGGGATAAAAGAAACAGTAAATAGGAAAAGATGAAGTGTTTCCACACACTATAATACTATGGGAGGGGCATGGACAGCTTGCGTGGGAACACACTGGCCAGGTACGGCTCCTGCTTGAGCAAGGAGGTAGTCAGGGAGGGTTTTTAGGAGGTGGTGACCTCTGAACTAAATGTAGGACAGGTCAGAGTTGACAGACATGGAGGTAGAGGGAGCTGGAAAGACGAAGGCTTGGAGGTGTGAGGAGAGATCGTGCATGTTCAAGGACTTCAAAACCAACATGGTGGAGGAGTCACTGGGGAGGAAAGGGGAGAGCAGACAGATGGGGAGGATGGCACAGGGCCAGCTCATGCAGGGCTGGGTCGGCTTTGCCAGGAGATCCGACTAAACCCTGAGAGCTGTGGGAGCTACTGGAGAAATCATTTCAAGCAGATCAGAGTTATTTTGGGTTTACTGGAGGAGTGAGGAGGTTGATGTTTGTGTGTGTGTTTACTCTTGTTTGGACAAGGCTTAAACTTAGTAAAGCACTATTCAAGGTACTTAAAATGGCAAGAGCCGATGCATTCTGTCCTACGCTATTGCAACGTTCTCTTCATTCACATAGTGCACTGGGACGAGTGTATGCTCAACCAGTATTTCCTTCTTCTTCAACATAATAGCAGAGGTGGGCCAGAGCAAATAAAAGACACAGCAGACTTCAATGACCTTCTTTATACGTCTCAAGGTCTCACCCACTGATGTTTCATCTGAATTTCTCACACTGGCTTCGTCAGACTTTTTTTTCAAGGCCTTAACAACCATCGGGTCAGCATGTGACCTTAGAAACTGTACACGAGTTACCTTTTTCAGACCATGTGGTCATGGGAGAGAAATCTTGCCCCCTCCACTCTACCCATCTGTGCTTCTGCCTCAAGTCATTTGTATTTCAGAGTTTAAAACCGTGTTCTTTAGATCTGAGCTGCCAATTTTTATCTGCCTGAGCCGTACCAAATAAACTGAGAAATTCCTTTTGTGGCTTGGCTACTTGGAACTTTGGAAAGAATGAATAGTAAGATTCCCTGTCAGATTCAGATTTTATTTAAAATCTGCTTCAGAGAACTAAAGAATAAGATAAGCTTGGCTGGGCGCAGTGGCTCTCACCTGTAATCCTAGCACTCTGGGAGGCCAAGGCGGGCGGATTGTTTGAGCTCAGGAGTTCAAGACCAGCCTGAGCAAGAGCGAGACCCCGTCTCTACTAAAAATAGAAAGAAATTATATAGACAGCTAAAAATATATGTAGAAAAATTAGCCGGGCATGGTGGAGCATACCTGTAGTCCCAGCTACTCGAGAGGCTGAGGCAGGAGGATTGCTTGAGACCAGGAATTTGAGGTTGCTGTGAGCTAGGCTGACACCATGACACTCTAGCCCGGGCAACAGAGTGAGACTCTGTCTCAAAAAAAAATATATATGCTTATTTAAAATTTTATCCATTACCATCTCAAGGGCCATCATAATCAGATTCGGTACAATGTTGCAACACATCACCTAATCGCATTTAATCTCAAACCTCTTTCCTGGCTCCTTTACTGGTCACCATAGTCACATCTTTTTATTTCTTATTATTTATTTATTTATTTATTTATTTTTGAGATGGAGTCTCACTCTGTTGCCTGGGCTAGAGTGCCGTGGTGTCAGCCTAGCTCAGAGCAACCTCAAACTCCTGGGCTCAAGCAATCCTCCTGCCTCAGCCTCCCAAGTAGCTGGGACTACAGGCATGCGCCACCATGCCTGGCTAATTTTTTCTATATATTTTTAGTTGTCCAGCTAATTTCTTTCTATGTTTTTAGTAGAGATGGGGGTCTCGCTCTTGCTCAGGCTGGTCTCGAACTCCTGAGCTCAAACGATCCACCCGCCTCGGCCTCCCAGAGTGCTAGGATTACAGGCATGAGCCACCATGCCCGGCCTTGTCACTTCTTTTTAAAACAGAAATAATACATTCAATCAGATAAGTATACATTAGGAACTATTCATTATTCCCATGGAACATGTTCTATTGTTTTAGACACAAATATTCCCCAAATATAACTCTTTGTATTTTTCTCTTGATTTATCTGAAAGATGCTGACAGGTATTGAACTCAATGAAGGAAAAGTTTAATTTTCCCTTTGTGATTTTTTTTGTTTGTTTGTTTTAAAGATCAGTCAAGGGTAATTTAGCAAGAACAAACCACGGAATGAAGTTACATTTTAAAAAGTATTTTGTTGATTTATACATCAGCAGTGACTTCATCCACCTATTCTGTGAAAGACCACAAAAGTTTTAAATAAACTCCCCAAATGCTGAGCTGTGTCTTCCCCCATCCTTTTACCCCAGCCTCTGAATTTTAATGACATCAGGTGAGTAATGCTATCATCTGTTTAGACATCTAACGAGGTCACCCTTTACAGGCACCAGAAGAGTGAAACTGACTTTAAACATTATCTAGGGTTTCTGTAAATATTTGGGTATGCTACTGACTCCCAAACAAGCCTGGAGATTGATGGAGATAATTTTAATGGGGTTAGGGGGTGGAGTGGGGGAGGAGAAGGTGGGTAGGGGAGGAGGAGGCAGATTGAAAATGATTTTTTAAAAATCCTGGTCTCTATCTGGAATTCTTTCTGAGCGCTCAACTCCCCAGGAGCAACTGGAGGGGAAACATGGGTTAAACTTAAGGGACACCCTAGGAGTTAATCTTAAGGGTACAGGGTGAAAGCAAGTAGGAATTCTAAAAATAATGCCTTCTCCTTCAAAACTGAAGCAGTCTGCAAGAAGCAGAATTGGAGAGCTTATTAGCTTGACTCCTTTGCCCTCTGCAGCTGATGTTCCCACTTTAAAACCTGGCACAGTCCTAAAATGGGAGTCAGCTCTGCAAAGATAAAAAGAATTGAGGACACCGAAGAACTTCTATCAGGTGAGTTAGGCGGCACAAAACTAACTTGCAATTGCACGTTGTGTTTGGGCCAGCTCCAAACTCTGCATTCCTGTTGCTATGCACAAAGGGAACCCAAAAGGAAGCAGTCAGACAAGAGTGTTGTTGTCAACCTTCCTCTTGTTAACCTCTCTGTCTTTTGTGGTATCAGTTGCTTTGGGAGGAACAAGGCGAAAGGGAAGGTTGCCAAGGCATTCGATCGTATGTACACGTCAATGTCGTTTTCTGTGCCCTTGATGCAAAAGAGGCCTTTGCTACCGATCCCATTTCCTCCTAAGAAGCTTGCCGTGCAGTCCAGCAACAAACCTGTTCAGCAACAAACCTCTTCAACAAACCCTGCAAATTGTTTTTTTTTTTATTTCAACATATTATGGGGGTACAAAAGTTTAGGTTATGTATATTCCCCATGCCCCCCCATCCCCCCGAGTCAGAGCTTCAAGCGTGTCCATTCCCCAGACAGTGTGCATCGCACTCATCATGTAGGTATACACCCATCCCCTCCCCCACCACATCTGCCCAACACCCAATTGGTGTTATTCCCAAATGTGCACTTAGGTGATGTAAGGGAAACCAATTTGCTGGTGAGTACATGTGGTGCTTATTTTTC
>JAQIFY010004256.1:0-11898 GCA_028533085.1 Varecia variegata
TTCCCTATCATCAAAGTCAATTGCAAATGTTCATCTGTTAATGCTAATCTATAATGAGATTTTTACATATTTCATCTTTTTTTTTTTTTTTTTTTGAGACAAAGTCTTGCTTTGTTGCCCGGGCTAGAGTGAGTGCCGTGGCGTCAGCCTAGCTCACAGCAACCTCACACTCCTGGGCTTAAGCGATCCTACTGCCTCAGCCTCCCGAGTAGCTGGGACTACAGGCATGTGCCACCATGCCCAGCTAATTTTTTCTATATATTTTAGTTGGCCAGATAATTTCTTTCTATTTTTAGTAGAGATGGAGTCTCACTCTTGCTCAGGCTGATCTCGAACTCCTGACCTCGAGCAATCCACCCGCCTCGGCCTCCCAGAGTGCTAGGATTACAGGCGTGAGCCACCGCGCCTGGCCCATATTTCATCTTTGAAAATGTCTTTACACGGATAGGTACTGCCAAATACTCATGTCAGTCCAAGAGCATAAGATTTTAATTGGGCATATTCATTACATGGAAGACATTTATATAATTTTATTGTATTCTTTTCTTGATACTTGCCTTTTAGCATGTCATTACATTATAGATTAATCACCAATTGAAAGTTAAGTGGGGCCAGGCGCGGTGGCTCACGCCTGTAATCCTGGGAGGCTGAGGTGGGCGAATCTTTTGAGCTTAGGAGTTCGAGACCAGCCTGAGCAAGAACGAGACCCCGTCTCTACTAAAAATAGAAAGAAATTATCTGGACAACTAAAAATATATATAGAAAAAATTAGCCGGGCATGGTGACACATGCCTGTAGTCCCAGCTACTCGGGAGGCTGAGGCAGGAGGATTGCTTAAGTCCAGGAGTTTGAGGTTGCTGTGAGCTAGGCTGATGCCACGGCATTCTAGCCAGGGCAACAGAGCGAGACTCTGTCTCAAAAAAAAAATAATTAAATAATAAATAAATAAATAAAAGAAATATGGAAATTTCCTTTACACTTGCATTGAGGTCTGAAAAACCTGCTGGAACTGTAGTTAGAGCTCAGAAAATATATCTGCTGCAAATTTCTATGAGAATGGAGATCTTGCTTGTTTTAGCTTTTGATAGCACAGGGAGTATATAAAGAAATTTGACCATACCTGTGATTCAAACTACTTTAATAACTTTACTGTAGTGTAAGCCTTGTAATTTTAGACTAAATTCCTCAAGAAACATTACCATGTCTGGAGTCAAAGCTAATTTCTAAAGCCATTCAGTGTTTGATAATCACGGTTATATCAGGGTTCTCCAGAGAAGCGGAACCAGTAGGATACATGTATACATATATTAAGAGATTTATTTTAAGGAGTTGGCCCACAAAATTGTGGTGGCTGGCAAGTCTGAAATCTGTAAGGCAGGCCAGCAGGCTGGAGACTCAGGCAGGATTTCTGTGTTACAATCTTAAGGCAGAGTTCCTTCTTGACCAGGAAACCTGTCTTTGCTCTTAAGGCCTTTGACTTATTGGATGAGGCCTACCCACATCATTGACAGTAATTTTCTTTACTTAAAGTCAATTGATTGTAGATGTTAACCACATCTACAAGATATTTTTAAAGCAGGGATCCCCAATCTATGGTGAGTTGTATGATAATTTCACCATGTATTACAATGTAATAATAGAAATAAAGTGCACAATAAATGTAATACAATGGAATCATCCTGAAACCATCCCCACCCTCGCCTGTAGAAAAATTGTCTTCCATGAAAATGGTCCCTGGTACCAAAAAGGTTGGGGACCACTGCTTTAAAGAAATATCTAAACTAGTGTTTGACCAAAGAACCAAGCACCATGGCCCATCCAAGTTGACACATAAAGTTTAACCATTACAAGTGGTTTAGGGTATGTTCGCTATCAGCCCTGAGCTCAAAAAAAGTCTCAATAAAACTTTGCTACCACTAAGCCATTGAATTGCTGTGTGGTAGGACAAGTCAGGATATTCAGCTTCTATTTCTGACAAAAACTGTTTTAGTTTAGGCTGCTATAAGAAATTACCATACACTGGTGGCTTAAACAACAAACATTTATTTCTCACAGGCTGGAAAGCCCCAGATCAAGATGCCAACAGATCTGGTGTCTGGTAAGAACTCCCTTCCTGGTTTGCAGATGGCTGTCTTCTCATCTCTTCACAAAAAGCTCTCTCATACCTCTTCTTATAAGGACACTAATCTCATTCATGAGGGCCCCACCTAGTTACCTAACTATGACCTAATTACCTCCCAAAGTCCTCACCTCCAAATACCATCACATTGTGGATTAGGCATCAACATATGAATTTTGGGGGATTCAAACATTCAAGTTTACAGGATTGATGATATTAAGACCATGAGATGTGAATGAAGTTCACCGTTGACACACTGGTTCAATGACACATGATAAATTCAAATATTTTCCAAAATATACCTACTGATGAATAATATAATGAATAACCATACACTTTACATTTTCATATGCCTGTGAATATGCCCCCACTATGCCTCTTTCTTTGCCATCATCACATGTAACACATCTTAGCAGGTTCCACTTCAGGTTCTACTGAATTGGCGTTTTCTCAACTTCTTTGAAAATATTATTGTAGCTGGGTGGCTCATGCCTGTAATCCTAGCGCTTTGGAAGGCTGAGGGAGGAGGATTGCTTGAGGCCAGGAGTTCAAGACCAGCCTAAGCAACATAGTGAGACCCCCAACTCCACATAAAATTTTTAAAAATTAGCCAGGCATGGTGGCGTGCACCTGTAGTCCCAACTACTCTGGAGGCTGAGGTAGGAGGGTTGCTTGAGCCCAGGAGTTTGAGGTTGCTGTGAGCTACGAAGATGCCACTGCACTCTAGCCTGGGTGACAGAGTGAGACGGTGTCTCAAAAAAATATATATATGTATATTATACACACACACACACACAGTATGTATTAATTGTTTCACACATACTATTGATAGTGGCTCATTCTTCAATGATTCCTTGAATAAACAACTAAGCAATGATAGTAGCATATGTCCACTCATTGAGAGCCAAGGAAAAACCACTTTTAATCATTGGCCTTGTTTTTTGGTTGACCATTACTGTTTACCCCAATGTCCTTAACTCCTCAAGTAGCTGTTGTTACTGAACAGCTAATAGTCTTAAACAAGTTTATTTTGTCTGGACACAGTTCTTTGGCTTCTGCAATTACACATGATTTGATTAACTCACAATTGATAAATGGTGTTCCTTACTTGGCTAACAAATGAGCTACTCAGAAACTTACTTTGATTCCAGCCTCATTTTAGTGTGTGTGTGTGTGTGTGTGTGTGTGTGTGTGAAGAAATTCTGCTGTGACATTTCCTTTTAAATTTTCTAATTTTTGGCCAGGCATGGTGGCTCACACGTGTAATCCTAGCACTCTGGAAGGCCGAGGTGGGCGGATGGTTTGAGCTTGGGGGTTCGAGACCAGCCTGAGCAAGAGCGAGACCCCGTCTCTACTAAAAATAGAAAGAAATTATCTGGACAACTAAAAATATATAGAAAAAATTAGCCGGGCATGGTGGTGCATGCCTGTAGTCCCAGCTACTCGGGAGGCTGAGGCAGGAGTATTGCTTGAGTCCAGGAGTTTGAGGTTGCTGTGAGCTAGGCTGACGCCTCGGCACTCACTCTAGCCCGGGCAACAGAAACTCTGTCTCAAAAAAAAAAAAAGAAAAAAAGAAAAAAAAAATTTCTAATTTTTCTGACTGTTGCTTTCTTGTAAGTTGAGAACACTGTGATGACTACTAAGTCTTTAATGTCAATGTATATTTATTCTTTTAACACAACTATAGTGTTACTTCATAATAAAAAAATGCTTTGCCATCTAATTCATTAACAAAATAATCCACTCTCAACTGTGCCATAAAAGCATGACATTCACAGTCCACTTTTCTCTTTTTTTGTTTTGACAAAATGGGTATGCACTGGTAATAAAAAATAAAAGTGGTACAGCGATATGTGTAATACTTAACACTGTTAAGTTGTAACAGCATACTGCAACTCTTAGCGCACGCACTGTAACAGTGATGCCAAGTGATGAGAGTCACACATGATCCCTATCACAGCTACTCGACTGCGCTGTGAAACCAGACAGGTAATGCCTGAACAAATCAGCACGGCTATGTTCCAACAGAACTTTATGGACAACGAAATCTGACTTTCATATAATTTTCATGTGTCACAAAATATTATCTTTTTTTGATTTTTTTCCCAATCACTTAAAAATGTAAAAGCTATTTTTTAGCTTTGGGGCCATTTACAAGCAGGTGGGAGGCCAGATTTTGGTTTGCCTATATACCCGCTCTAAACGCGTAAGCTCAGTGAGGACAGGGGAATTGCTGCTATTTGCATTCCTAGCCTCTACCACGACGTCTGGCCTGTGGCATGCACTAGGCAAATATTTACGCGATGGATGAATGAAAGAGTGAATGAACAGTCCACTGGTATGTAGGGACTAGCAAGTGAACCCTGTTTTTATCTCACGTGAAAACACTATTATTCCATTATGTCGCGTGCTTCCGTTTCCTTGCTCAGCAGCCTTGAGGGAATCACTTTCTACCTCTGAGTTGTGGTTGTCCAAATTGCGCAATAGGGAAAATAATACCCTCCTCGTAAAGTTCTTAGCATTATCAAATGAGGTAAATGTATGCATTTTAATAATGTGTTACAAAACTAAACATGAAATTCTTATACATGTTTCTTGTGCAAATGTGTGAGAGTTTCTCTAGGGTGTACACCTAGGAGGAATTGCTAGGTTTAGGTGGTGCTCCTGTTCCATCATGTAGTGTTACTGGAAAACAGCTCCCCAGACAAAGACTACATGTCCTGGCTCCCCTTGATGGATTGAAGTGGGGCTATGTGACCAGTTCTGGCTAGTGGAATATAAGCAGAAATGAAGTGTGTCCCTTTAAGACTGAAGTGGTTGAGCATCCAGAATACCTTTCCCATTCCCCTTCCCTTTCTGTGACCTTGGAGGCCACAAAATGAAGATGATGATGTCACAAGATGGAAGGATCCACAATTCTTTTTTTATTGTTGTTGTTTCTTCTATAATGGGGCTAACAAATCCAGAATTCTTGAGTCACCATTGATGGCAGATTGCCCAGGAGAGCCACCTGGACTTTGAATGAGCAAGAAATAAACCTGTATTCTATTAAGCAATTGAGATTTGGGGACTTGTTTGTTACAGCATTTGACTACCATGACCAATATACACATGTTGCAAATGTATCTGTGTTTTGTCTTTTCACTTTGTTTATGATATTTTTTACACAGAAGTTTTAATTTTACTGCCCATTGATCAATTAATTTTACTGCCCATTGAATATATCAATCCCTTATTTGTATGGTTTGTGTTTCTATATCCTTTTTAAAATTTTTTCTGAAAAACAGAAATAGAGAATCACTATTTCTCAACCCCTAAGGAAATAACTGACTTATTGAGAAAGATCTTCAGTGGGTGAAACCATTAAGTGAAAAGTTGATAGAGAACTTTAGAATGGAGAAATCAGGCTGTCACCACCTAAATCCTCTATTCTTAGCTTCACTCAGAGTGGGGACAATCAGATATGTGCCTCTTGATGTGATATAATTTCAAGTGCACAACACCAACTATGAAGTATTATTGTCAGAAAAGTTGAAACTGAACCTGATTAATGCTCAGTTATAGCAAGTATAGACAGGAGAGAAACACATTAAGTAAAATCAGAGCTGGGTATGTGGCTCACATCTGTAATCCCAGCACTTTGGGAGGCATAAAGCAGTAGGATCACTTGAGGCCAGGAGTTTGAACCCAGCCTGGGCAACATAGCAAGACCCTGTCCTACAAAAAAAATAAGACTTAAGAGATGTAACAATCAAATGTATTATGTGGACCTTGTTTTATCCTGCTTTGAACAAACCAATGTAGACAGACATTTTTGGTACAATTGGGGAAATTTAAATATGGACTGAATGTTAGATAATATCAAAAAAGTATCATTAATTTTGTTAAATGTGAGAATGGCCTTGCAGGTAGAAAATGTCTATGTATTTAGGGACACATAATAGGTAGGAAGGGCTGAAATGACATGAGGTCTGGGATTTCAGCAAAAAGAAAAAAATGAAAGAGAAGGGGAGGAAAGAACTAAAAAAGAAGAAGAAAGGGAAAAGATAGATGAAGTAAATGCAGCAGATGCTTAACATTTGTTGAATCTGGATAATGAGTACATAGGCATTCATCATAAAATTCTCTTGACTTTTGTGTATTAAATTTTCATAATATTAAGTATTTTCTACCCCCAAGTCATAAAGATATTCTTCCATATTTTCTTTTTTCTTTCAAAGGCACCAAAGCTGTTGCATCACCATATTTTCTTCTTTTTTTTTTTTTTATTTCCCATGCTTGCACCTTGAACCATATTTTCTTCTAAAAGTTTTAAAATTGTGTTTTTAACAATTCATTACCTGAAATTGAGTTTCATGTATAACAAATGGTAAGGATGTAGTTTTACTTTATTTCCATAGGAATTAACAATTTTCCAATCATCATCAGTTAAACAGTCCATCTTTTCTTTATTGATCTATATAACTACTTATTTCATATATCCGATTTCCATATATGCATGGGTCTAATTATGGGATATCTATTTTATTCCATTGGTTATTTGTCTTTTGCTCTTATACCACATGGTCTTAACTATGACAGTTTTATATTTCATAGTAAGTTTGATATTTGATAAGATGAAATTTGGGATCTTTTGTGTATATTATACAATCTTTTGTGTTAAAGAAAGGGGTGATAAGATATATTCATATTTGCTTGAATACACATAAACAATGGAAGGATATATTAAAAAATAATGTCTACTCTGTGTGTGTGTGTGTGTGTGTGTGTGCGCGCGCGTGTAGGAAATAGGAACTGGTCTGATGGGTGACCAGAATGGAATACAGACTTTTCATTGCATACTTTTTCATATTTTTATGAAATTTGAACCACAATATATAAATTTTAAAATTTTTATCTCTTTAAAAATTATATTAGAAAGCATAAAATAATAATAAAGATAAAACACAGACTTAATTTTTTAAACACTGATACCAAGTTCTCCAGTGATAGTTTTTAATTGCATTGGTTATTTTTAATTTATGCTCTAAATCATGTTGAATATATATTTTAGAAATTTATTTAAAATCTAAAAGGGATTATTTCTTAAAGCCAGTTAATAAGTAGCTAAAACCAGACCTATTTAAAAAAAAAAACTATAGGATAAATCATGTTATAACATGAATGGTAATAAGATCTTCAAATATATGCTCAAATGTATATGAGGATGTACTTTCCACTAACTTGAAAGTTTAGTCAAAACAATTTTTATAGAATCTGAAAACTTTAATTAAGAATGAAAACATGGCCAGCCGTGGTGGCTCACGCCTGTAATCCTAGCACTCTGGGAGGCCGAGGCAGGAGGATCGCTCAAGGTCAGGAGTTCGAGACCAGTCTGAGCAGGAGCAAGACCCCATCTCTACTAAAAATAGAAAGAAATTAGCTGGACAACTAAAAATATATAGAAAATATTAGCTGGGCATGGAGGTGCATGCCTGTAGTCCCAGCTTCTCTGGAGGCTGAGGCAGGAGGATCACTTGAGCCCAGGAGTTTGAGGTTGCTGTGAGCTAGGCTGATGCCATGGCACTCACTCTAGTCCGGGCAACAGAGTGAGACTCTGTCTCAAAAAAAAAAAAAAAAAGGAATGAAAACATATTGAAATAATAAAGGAAAAGAGAGTCTGGTCAAATATTCAAACACTGCCCAAAGGGAAATCATTATAGTTTTATTTATATATTTTTTTAATTTTATTTAAAAAAATTTGTTTTGAGACAGAGTCTCACTTTGTTGCCCAGACTAGAGTGAGTGCCGTGGCATCAGCCTAGCTCACAGCAACCTCAAACTCCTGGGCTCAAGCGATCCTCCTGCCTCAGCCTCCCAAGTAGCTGGGACTACAGGCACGAGCCACCACACCCGGCTAATTTTTCTATTTTTAGTAGAGACGGGGTCTCGCTCTTGCTCAGGCTGGTCTTGAACTCCTGAGCTCAAGTGATCTTCCAGCCTGGGTCTCCCAGAGTGCTAGGATTGCAGGTGTGAGTCACCAGGCCCAGGCCTGAAAGCAGGGACTCTTATCAGTTGCTTGTACATCCATGTTCATAGCAACATTATTCACAATAGCCAAAAGGTGGAAGCCACTTAAGTTTCCATTGATGGACAAATGGATACACAAGATTTATTGCACTTTTATGATTGGCTTAATCAAAAGTGTGTACAATTCCACTTATATGAGGGACCTAGAGTAATCAAATTTATAGTGACAGGGAATAGAATGGTGGTTGCCAGGAGTTGGGGAACGAGGAAACGGGGAGTTACTGTTTGAGTGTGGAGCTTTCAGTTTGGGAAGACGAAAAAAGTTCAGGAGATGGATGGTGGTGATGGGTGCACAACAATATGAATGTACTTAATGCCACAGAACTATACACTTAAAAATCGTAAATTTTATGTGTATTTTGCCATAATAAAAAAAGAGAAACAAACTCCTAATGAACTAACAGATCTAGGCATCAAATACCAGCTGCTGCTAACATCACAAAAAAAAAAAAGACAACCAGATGTTATGTCCCTCTTACGGAAAACATCACCACCACCTATAAATTAGTCTTGCCAAAAATATCAAACTTGAATCTGATCAAGCCTCAAGATCTAACTACTAGGCTGGGCGCGGTGGCTCACGCCTGTAATCCTAACACTCTGGGAGGCCAAGGCGGGAGAATTGCTTGAGCTCAGGAGTTCCAGGTCAGCCTGAGCAAGAGCAAGACCCCATCTCTACAAAAAATAGAAAAATAGCCAGACGTGGTGGCCCGCACCTCCCAGCTACTCGGGAGGCTGAGGCAGTAGGATTGCTAGAGCCCAGGAGTTTGAGTTGCTGTGAGCTAGGCTGACGCCACAGCACTCACTCTAGCCCGGGCAACAGACTGAGACTCTGTCTCAAAAGAAAAGAAAAGAAAAGAGAAGAGAAGAGAAGAGAAGAGAGAAAGAGAGAAAGAGAGAAAGAGAGAAAGAAAGAAAGAAAGAAAGAAAGAAAGAAAGAAAGAAAGAAAGAAAGAAAGAAAGAAAAGGGGCCCTTGTCTTTTGATGTCATTGGTAATTTATAGCCAGATATATTTATCTATAATTATGAGTTGAACAAAAATGTTAACTATATACACATATGTGAGCTCTAGATAAGTACACATTAACAAATTAAAACTGACTCTACTCAATTTAAAGAAAGATTGAGAAATAAATTTGGAAATAGCTATTTATACACTTTAAGAATGTTTAATCAGAGATGTCATATTACAAACAGTTCAGGTCCAAGTTCATAAAAGAACTATTCTTACTTCCTTGACTCTTAAAAATAAAATAATCACTTGCTCTATGTATTGATGTAGAAAGAAAGATCTCCAGTATATATTGTTGAGTGAAAAAAGGGAAGTGCAAAAGAGTATACAAAGCATGCTATGTTTTGTATGAGAAAGGGTGGAGGTGGGGAAAAAATAAGAAAGGTTTAATATCTGCTTATATTTTTAAAAAGAAGCACTCATAGGATAAATGAGAGCCAATAAAAATGGGAAAGGAGTTAAGAGCCAATTTGCCAGGCATAGTGGTGCATGCCTGAAAGTCCAAGCTACTCTGGAGGCTGAGGCAGGAGGATCCTTTGAGCCCAGGAGTTTGAGGTTACAGTGAGCTATGATGATGCCACTGCAGTCTAGCATGGGTGACAGAGTAAAACCCTGTCTCAAAAAAAAAAAAAAGAGAGAGAGAACCAAGGCTCTATATGTACTTTAAGACTCTTCTATACATACTTTAGTATGTATACTTTGAGTCATGTAATTCCATTACCTGAACCAAAAATGAAAGTAAAATTTTAAAAATTCATTTAATTTGAAAACAAATAAATGAACTGAACCATATCAACTTGGAAACATAATCACATATAGAAAGAGTTAGTTCAAGAGACTTTACATCCTTAAAAAGACATATTTTAAGGATAAAAAAAGCTCCAACTTTAAACTCTTACACACATAATTAAGCACATTAATATATATATATATATTTTTTTTTTTTTAAGAGACAAGGTCTCACTCTGTCTCCCATGCTGGAGTGCAGTGGTGAGATCATAGCTCACTGCAGCCTTCAACTCCTGGGCTCAAGTGATCCTCCTGCCTCAGCCTCCAGAGTAGCTGGGCTAATTTTTCTAACTTTTTGTAGAGACAGGGTCTCACTATGTTGCCCAGGCTGGTGTCAAGCTCCTGGACTTAAGCAAACCTCCTGCCTTAGCCTCCTAAAGTGCTGGGATTACAGGTATGAGCCACCATACCTGCCTAAGCTCTAATATGTTGAACTCCCTTACATTTTATTTTATTTTATTTTTCTTTCTTTTTCAGTTAATGAAATGACCATGAAAAACTCCCTTAAATTTTAAACTTCTCTCAGAAGTAATATTGTTTGTAGTATTATTAGTGCTGGAATTTTATTGAGACAGACTCTCACTCTGTTGCCCTGGGTAGGGTACAGTGGCCTCACTGTAGCTCACAGCAACCTCCAACTCCTGAGCGCTAAGCGATCCTTCTGCCTCAGCCTCCCTGGTAGCTGGGATTACAGGTGCACGCCTTAACACCTGGTTGTTTTTTTTTTTTTTCCCCCACTTCTTTTTTTTTTTTCTTTTTCTTTTTGGTAGAGACAGGGTCTCTCTCTTGCTCAGGCTGGTCTCAAATTCCTGAGCTCAAGCGATCCTCCCTTCTCTGCATCCCAGAGTGCTAGGATTACAGGCGTGAGCCACCACACCTAGAATTTTAAAAATATATTATTTCTCATAAATAAAGGACATAAGTAATTATATTAATAATATAAGGAATCAGTATTTTTAGTATAAGAGAAAAATATATAGTTTATATAATCAAAGAAACTAAATGAAAACACAATAATGTTAAATTGAATTGAAAAATCCGTGTTAACTCATAGTCTTTAATATGCATTTTGTGGTCCTGCCCACTGAAATGGACTAGCAGCAATGAGCATCCCTAGTGCCCGGGGCGTGATGTCTAATACCATTCCACATTAAAACAAAGTATGGCTTGGAGGAACTGCTGATATCAGATCTGGGGCAGGCAATTTTCAGGGTGAGCCTGGGACTCCTTTTCATGTTCAGAAGCATGAAAGCTTTAGAAGAAAATGTCATATTAAAAGGACCCAGGAGCCATATGAAGGTGTCTCCACTGAACAAAATTTTGACAGTCTGAGCAACTAAAACAGTAATGATTATATTGAACACATTGACTTGATAAAATTAGTTCATTATGATACTTAAAATGAGAGTAAGTCACAAAGTCTCATTTATTACCATTTAAGGCAACTATTAAAACAATTCCTTGCTTTGAAAATTGGTACAGAGAAAATATTAAGCATTTATTTTGCTCTTCCAGTAAAATTTTATTTTAGAATAACCAAACAGTTGATGAGTAAAACCTTCACAGATTTCTAGTTAATAAATTTGAAAGAAATAAAAGCACTGGGAAAACAATTTCACAAACTCCAATGAAATTATTCATTTGGGCAAGGATTATCATTTGGTGTTGAAGTCAATAGATGATTGATTGTTGTGGACATTCATATAGAGCCAAAATAACGCCACAAAGATTACTTTCTAGTCCCAAGAGGAAAAAGTATTAACTGTAATTGGAGCGATCAGACTGTCACCACCCTAACCCAGGGGTCAATCTTAGTACCACAAATGGTTGATCATATTTCTCTTCTTGTGGAAGGCAACACAAAGTACACTTTAATATGGTGCCTGCATGACTTCATTCTTTCTAGTA
>JAQIFY010004257.1:0-11897 GCA_028533085.1 Varecia variegata
GGCCTCAGACGGTGTATCTTTTCTCTCCCTCGTGCTTAGCCTTGTGGTACTTGAGGTAATCGTTGTACAGCTCCTTGAACACGTCCCGCATTCCCGGCTGCAGCGAGGCCCGCAAGAACCTGACGTCCGGCTCGATGCAGAGGTCCAGGACCAGGTAGATGCCCTCCTGCAGCAGACTCCGCACAGCCGGGTACAGGGTCACCTGGAAGAGAGGGACACCTCCGTGAGGGCCAGGCGAGGGCAGAGGTCCAGCCGCGTCTCCTGCCAGCACATCCGGGAAGAACTGACAAGTAATTTACACTTCCGAGTTGAGAAAAAAGAGACATTTACTTTCTAAATATAATTTAGTACCTAACTCAGATAATTGAATATATATTTTTTTAAGTTTATATTCTGAAATAGAAGCTAACTCAAGCAGACACAACCTGGAATACAACTCCACAAAATCACAGGGGTGCCTTTGCTATCTGGTAAATGGTGCCCACGTGTTTGCCAGGGGCATTAAACAACTGGGCTCTTTAAATTCAAAACTCTTACAATAGCATCACCTGCCACGTGTCAAATTCCTCCACACTGTCAGTCACCTGGGAGCTACACTAACTGTGGGACAACGATGAGACTGCGACCCCATCTCACCCCAGAACAAGGCAGGCGGGCTCTGACACTACCAAAGCAGCTCATCCACAGGCCTCATTAGTAATTGAGTCATATCATGTCACCCACGAGCAGAAATGATTAATGACTGTCACTGACAGATACTGTTCTCATTTCTGTCAACAGCAGTACAATATGCCCTCAATTCCTAACTGCCCAGGAATGGCTGAATTGGTCCTTGTGCCTAAGGCCGCGCTTCTTCCCGGAAGTCCAGGGTGAGCTGAGATCTGACACGGGCCGCAGGAGCGGCAGGCCAGCTCCCACCTGCCTACACCTGACGCTCGGCCCAACCTTCCAGAGCAGAGACTCAGACGAGCATCTAACCAAAAAGGTCAGAAGAGCAGGCTCCCTGGCATTTATTCAAGTTGCAGCTGAACTTGGGCTGAACAGAGTCTGAATACCCCAGGAGTTGAAACTAAAAAGCAGTGGTAATGAAGAATGCTGGGGACGGGTGAGGGTGATGGTCGCACAACATTACGAATTTAACACCACTGAGGCGCACACTTAAGCACAGCAGTAGTAAGGTTCCAGCTGCCGGGCCTCGGGTTCGCTGATGCCTTGTCACCTCCCTGATGGCCTGAAAGAGCCAACACCTCTCTGCAAACACAGTTTCTAATGAGGACACATTTTATTAACTATGAGAACTCTGGTTCACAATGGCATCCACTGGGAAGTGAGTTCCTAAATAGGCCATTTGTTTCTAAGAAGATGATGCTATTCTTCAAAGTTATGGTCCTTTTCATGTGACAGTTCAAAAATGTTTGACAGGTGATCATCTTAAATTTCACCACCTTACAGATGATGGGCACACTCGAGGACTGAAGGTAAAATGCCTTGCCTGTAACTTCACAGCAAGGCAATGGGGAGGGAAAGAAAAGACAATACAAAATGAACAAATAAAACCACAAAGTCATCCTGGATCTTACTGGTAGGGTGAGGGCTTTGTAAGTGGACTGCCGGTTCATTCATTTAATCATCACTTAATAAATAAGTCCACATCCAAAGGCATAAAAAGCAGCTCAGTGACTTCCCCAAGGTCACGCATCGCTGGGATCCAAACCTGGGCGGTCTAAGCCCAGGGCTAATGCTCTGAACTACGACTTCACACGGTGTCTCAGCAGTGGAGATGCAGCCAAACAGCTCCAGCCAGGAGCTCTCGGGGTAGCAAGGAAGGCCAGGAGCATTAAGACGGCACAACCACTTCACATCGGATATTTCATTTATAAAACAAGGAAAAAAGTCAATTTCTACAACACTAAGATCACTGGCCAATGAATGAAAATATCCCCAAGGAGCTTAAAAGGACCTTCAACAGGATGAGCAGTACAAACTATGTCCTCTGAACTATCAACATACACATGGTCCCCAACTTAAGATGGTTCAACTTAAGATTGTGGACTTTAAAATGGACAGATCAACAGCATATGAGTTGAGGAGCACGTGGACTTAACGATGGCTTGATTGACAATTTTTTGACTTTTAAAATAGATTTATCAAGGTCTTAAAATTATTTTTGACTTATTATTTTCAACTCACTATGGGTTTATTAGGACGTAGCCCCTAAATCAAGGAGCATCTGTAAAGGGACAGTTGTAAATTTGGTCTGGGGGTAAAAGAGATGAAAGTCGCCATAATTTCCCTGTGTGTTTCCACTGGGACTTGTTACTGCCGGGAGGAAGTAAGACAAGTGGGCCTGTGGAATCACCCCTTATCCTGACACTGTCCCACCAGGTCATCTGCCCTGACTACCAGCAGGTCCTACCACCAACAGCCCACGTGGCAGAAGAGGGCAATGCAAAGGAGATCATTAGGCTGCACTGGCTATCTAGCATTTAATTAAACTTAAGCCTGCTGGTCTAGAAAGATTTATGGCTCTCTCAGAAGCCTCTAACGCATATGGAATACTTTCTTCATTACTGAATTTAAAAACAAATGAAAGATAAAACCATAGACTGCATTGCCAGTGGATTCTGGGATGCCATGGCCTCAGATAACTCCCAAGGCCTTTGGCTTTCAAGATTAAAAATAAAACTATAACTGATAAGCATAAATTAGACACAAACAATGAGGCCAGGAAACCAGAGACTTTTCATAATGTCAATCTCAGAATAATCATTAGTAACTTAAGGGTTCAAATTACTGCTTCCCTTCTTGGCCCTTGGCAAAGTGATAATACTGTGTTTCATTTTATTCTTCACTAAAACAGAAAATAATGCCAGTTTTTCTTTCAACAAAAGCTTACATATTAATGACTCGAGTGCTTGGGAAACAATAATGATTCTATAGAAATGCTAAATAATTGCAGGGAACCCACATTACAAACCCACATCGTGGACAAAGGATGATTTGAAGGGATCTTCTCACGCTGTGAGGCTCTCACCAGGTGAGGACCCGGGCCCGGGGCTGACGTGGCCAGGCTGCCCCAACTCCCTCACTCGCTAAGGTGAGCAAGGCCAGTGAGGTAGGAAATTATTTAGTAATTATAGACTTACCTGAAACAGGAGTAGGGATGGAAGCTGATAAATGCTGGCATCTTTACCCAACAAGTTTACCAGGGATTTTACTATTGTTCTTGTAAGATTTACAAAGGGGGAAGGGGAGGGTTGTGGGGGGGGGAATATTTTATAGAGATACAGAAAACAATATAAATGTATATCTATACATATACAAGTAGACAGATACACAAACACACTGCACTTTTCTTAAGCCTATTACAGTCAATTTAAACAAAGTAAGATTTATACAACCTAGATTTATAAAGTAGTCCTGGAGTGAACTTACCATGGGCCACATAGGGTCTGATGGAATTTTAAAATTAGCACATCAACATTCCCAAGTAAGATAACTATTGAATGATGGATTATCCAGAACATTGAGTCAAAAAAATCAGACTAATTTGGACGAAAGTATTTTTCCTTAATCTGTCGGAACAAACCTACCTGTGTCTCCACCTTGCCAGCTACTGTGAGTGTCTGAGAGCAGCTGAGTCACGTGACTGACAGAACCCCCAAGAGTATAGATCCGTGAACTCCTGCTGCTGAGGGGACCCCAGAGCCCCAAGGTCCAGAACCCCTCTTTCTAGTCTCCATTAAGCCTGGTCCTATGAGAGCTCCTGGTCCTGGATCTGGGTAACATTTCGTCTCCCTGTTCTATTACTCAAGAGACCGATGAACACAGGCCCCAAGGTTTGTGCCAGAGCGAGAGAGAACAAGTACCAAGCACCTCCCATGTACCAGGCGCTGCCGAGCCCTCTGCGTATCATTTCATTCAGTCCTCACGATAACCTTGCAGGGACACTGCGAAACACCTTAAAACGCACAGCCCCCTGCAGCAGGGAACTCAGACCCGAATCGCTGCTCGCCATTGTGGTTGAGGAACTCTGCTTAGGGGCTATAAACAAAAGCACTTGGTGAGACATATAACCTGATTTTACCTTCTGTACCTCCGACACGTACTGGGCCACCATAAATGGGGAAAACACAGTGAACTCTTCAGCTCGGGTGGCGATGTGGCTGTACATCCTTTCAACCAGGCGCGCACACTCGAGGACCACAGGCAGGTCATCCACGCTTCCTACGGGGAGCAGAGCATGTCCCAGCCCATTAGTCCAAAAACAGTGCCTTCTAATTTTTATAATTTTAATATAGGTGGAAATGATCTCAAATGTTACATTTTTTTCCAGACTCTTTAATTGGCTTATTTTGCAGATAAAATAAGGAAGAACAGATATATCCAAATATTTATCTATATAACAAAGGAAAGAACACTTAAAATTCTCAAGAGTCCTTGGTTTTTTTTAAGGGTCTAACTAGAATAGAAATCAAGATTTTTAGGATGAAATTTAGGGTTGCTATTGTATTTTAAAAGGTACAAGACATAAAACAAAAAAAAATTTGGAAAATTATCTTAAAGGAAAAATGGTTTATTGACATCATATGATTTAAAAGATGCCCTAATTATGTCTTTGCCTCCTTAAGTTTCAGAAATTGTGTATGTACCTTTTATAGGCATATAGATATGACTCAGGTGGCATTATCAGATCTCCTCCTGTCTTCCTAGATTTATTTCTGACTCCTAGTTCTTCCCACCACATGGTGCCAGGACCATCCAGGCCCTCTTGGCAAACTCCTCCTGGGAATTCTAATTGCCTGTGTGTCCCCACAGCTTGAGCAAGAGCCAATGGGGAAGGTCCACACATGCCAGAGTGCCTGCCCTGTTTTCCTACAGCACAATGGCAAGCCCATTTTTCTAAACTTGTAGATTAGAAAATGCACACGAATCCACAGGGTCAAAAAGCAGATCTCTGGATGCACAGGGCTAGGGCCAGAGTGGGGAATGGACTGCAAAGGAGCAAGAGGAAGATTTGGGGATGCTGGAAATGCTCTTCTATATTTTGATTGTGGTGTTGGCTCCACACCCACACTTAACTGTCAAAACTCATTAAGTTGTATACTTTAAACAGATGCAGTTTGTTATACATACATTATATACACATAAATAAAGCAGATTTTTGGAATGCACAATACCGTTTCTTAAGACCCTGAATAAGCATACAAAGATCTTTTATGGATGCTATTTTGCTAGATCAGTATAATTTCACGAAATTATGTACACTGTTAACATTCATGGGGCATTTCAACAGGCAATATACTTTGGTGATATGGTTTAATATCTAACACAGACTATTTCTTCTCTTTTTAGACTAATCAACATATACATGCTGTTTACAACACAAATACCTGGCACTTGTTATTTCAGCCACAGATTTAACGTATGCTCATTAAAAATGGCACATTAGATACCAATAAAAAGAGAATAAGCCAGGTATGGTGGCTCATGCCTGTAATCCTAGCATGCTGTGAGGCTGAGGCAAAGCAGGAGGACTAATTGAGGTCAGGAGTTCTAGATCAGCCTGAGCAAGAGTGAGGCTCTGTTTCTCCTAAAAATAGAAAAAATTAGCCGGGCATGGTGGCGCATGCCTGTAGTCCCAGCTACTCAGGAGGCTGAGGCAGGAGGATCGCTTGAGCCCAGGAGTTCGAGGTTGCAGTGAGCTATGATGACGCCACGGCACTCTAGCCCGGGTGACACAGTGAGACTCGTCTCAAAAAAAAAAAAAAAAAAAGAGAGAGAGAGAAAGAATGAAGTAGTTAAAATTCTACTTGGTTAAGCCATGAATACATCTGAGAGCAGGTCTTGACAGATCAGAGGTGATCGAGCCATGCTAACATGGACGTGGCAGAGAGCTGCAGGCGGGCACACACTCCCCTGCTTCCTCAGAATGCATGACAAAGGACATGACTGTGGCCGTGTGGCCAGGCTGTGCTCCACCACTGCTCAGCAAGGCCCAGGCTGGGGCCTTCCGTTCAGGCAGAAATCTCTGCCAGAGTGCGGTTTCTTCCTCGCTGAGCTCAGCCATGATCTGAGAGGCAACACAGAGCTGCAGGAAGCCACCACCAGCCAGCTGGGGCTAGCATGGGAGATGGAACTTGTTTGCCAATGTTGCTCCAAAATAGATTCACAATGTCAAGTAGACATGGGCTCTGCACCAGGCAGGGGAGGAAGTGAAATACCTGACTATGCCACTGACTGATGCCAACAGCAGGCAGAGCAATTTGAGAACTACAGCCCAGTGTTAACTCTGCCCTTTCTCTTTTCTCAAAAGCTGACTGCTTAAGGGGCTGCTGCTAAACCTGCCAGTCTGAACCACAATGGCAGACGAGAAGTTGAGTACCCCTCAGACACTTCTGGTCAGTTCACAACTACTGTACCTGGCCTTCTCTGACATCCTCAAAGTTGAGTTTTAAACCCCTCCTTTGTGGTCCCAGGGCAACTGGTCAGACACCCTATCCTTATGCTTAGCATATTACATGGTATGGGGCTGGTACATGGTATGTAATTTCAAACTAGTGCAATGTAAAATAGAAAGTCACATTTTATGTGCAAATTTTTTTTTTAGACAGTCTCGCTCTGTTGCTTCGAATAGAGAGCAGTGGCGTCATCAAAGCTCACAGCAACCTCAAACTCCTGGGCTCAAGTGATTCTCCTGCCTCAGCCTCCCGAGTAGTTGGGACTACACATGCATGCCACCAAACCTGGCTAATTTTTCTATTTTTAGTAGAGATGGGGTCTTGCTCTTGCTCAGGCTGGTCTTGAACTCCTGAGCTCAAGCGATCCTCCTGCCTCGGCCTCCCAGAGTGCTAGGATTACAGGCGTGAGCCACTATGCCCGGCCATAATTTTTTAAATAGCGAGAAAATTTCCCCCAAATTAGTTCAGCAAGAATCAACAAACTTCAAAGATGAAAAATGAATTGTACACATATATGTGCTACTGCCATACGGCAGTTTGTTTCACTGATCAACACAGCCTTGCCGAGATGAGGCTGGAAAAGCAAACTGCAGGAGGTCGTCCCTTTATAAAATGAGACAGCTCTATCCTGCCAGCTCATTTTTGTCTCTCACTGAGCTATACACTCCTTAAGGGCAGGAATGAGGCTGCAGTCATTTTTATATCCCCTTTATATAATATATATGCTCAGTAAACATTTTCTAAATCTAGACATTCTTTTCCACAGAAAAAGAATTATTTCAATTAGGAGATGCTAGATGCATCCACTATTTTGGATATGGCAAAATGTGACAGTTTGAAATTTTTTAAAAATCATTTTGAGTATTCATTTGATGGTCTGAACATTTCTCTTATTTAAACATAACTGAGTAGTTTCTAGCAACATATGTAGCCAGTGACACCACATGATAAATACACTTGAAACTGTGTACCCGACATTGTTACTCTGAATTACCTTTGTCTTTCTGTCGCCCTTCATGCATAACTGAAAACACCAATCTATTAAAAGAGTTCAAGAAAGAAGGGATGGCTTTCAGCATTACCTGTAATAATAGATAAAAGAACATAAAAGTATGTAAGTGATTATTTATTTTCAGTTTTTCTACTTTAAAGGAGCTCATACCTGCTTCCTTCTTAGCCTTGTCTATCAGGACACTCAAAACAGTGGTGGCACCCAGCTGTAGCCACCTCCTTTTCCCTGGACATGCTGCTGTCGCAGCTCACCCACCTGGTGTTTGACTTTTTAACCTTCGGTTTAACCATTTGGGATAGGGATTCCACACTGTGTACATTCCGGAATCTATGGGGCAATCCTGGTTTAGAATTTGCTGAATCTGTACCTTTTACTCTAAGCTGGTGCTAATCCATTCTGGAAATGGGTAGAAATAAATAATAAAAGGAATAATACTAACCAACTTACTCAAGTAAAATTGGTATTAAAAAAAAAAAAAAAAAGTACATAAAGCAAATTCACTTAAAATGGGGACCAAAACATCTCAAGCAGTAGTGGTAAAAGGTCTGCTTTGGGACTTTATCTTGAAAAATGAGATTAAAATGACAAACATGCTTTTTTTTTTTTTTTTTTTTTTTTGAGACAGAGTCTCGCTCTGTTGCCCAGGCTAGAGTGCCGTGGCGTCAGCTTAGCTCACAGCAACCTGAAACTCCTGGGCTCAAGTGATCCTCCTGCCTCAGCCTCCCAAGTAGCTGGGACTACAGACATGTGCTACCACGCCCAGCTAAATTTTATATATATATATTTTTTAGTTGTCCAGCTAATTAATTTCTATTTTTTTTTTTTTTTTTAGTAGAGACGGGGTCTCCCTCTTGCTCAGGTTGGTCTCGAATCCCTAAGCTCAAACGATCCGCCCACCTCGGCCACCCAGAGTGTTAGGATTACAGGCGTGAGCCGCCGTGCCCGGCCAAAACATGCTTCTTTTATACTCAACTGTCCTTAGATGGGGATCACAACCAGACACTGTCCAATAGAGCTGCCATCAGCCCACAAGACTGATATTTAAATTAATTAGGATTAAATAAAATTACGTATTCAGTTCCCAGTCACACTGGCCATACTTCAGGCAGTCACGACACCTGTTGCCAGTGGCTGCGGGCTGGACGATGCACCCGCCCATCACTGCTAAACATCCTCCTGGACTGCGCTGCGCTAATTCTTGGAAGGAATAAACAGCAAACCAAGTGTTGTGATTTTTCTCTCTGGTATAATCTGTCCAACAAAATTCTTGATAGCATAATAAATACTGTATCCTTCATGTCAAATTATCTGCAGCATGTTCAGAAATAGGACATTTTTGCAAAAGTATTCCAGAGCTTCATCCAATTCCCCAAGGACCCTCTCTTAATCCTTTGCTGTCATGTTGATGAAAAGCAGACGGATCTGGGCCCAGACTCTCTGGGTTCACACACTCTGGCTCCCATGCGATCTTGAACAAATGATCTAGCCTTTTTCTGGTGTATGTGTGCCTCAGTTTCCTCATCTGCAAAATGAGGATAATAATAAACTGTCAAAAGGATTGAACAAGTTAAAACATGTAAAGAGCTTAGAACAGCAACAGCTGCTGATGGTTCTTCTGGGTTTTCTGGCTATGCTGACTTTCTGCTGTGCACATGCAGACCTACTATGCATGTGGTCAGCACTGTGACTGCACGTCAGAGTCCCCATGCAAGCCCACAAGCAGTACATGAGAGTGAGCTGCTAGGATGAGTCACATCATTCTTTACTACAGTAACATGTCATTATCCCTGTCAATTCTATTCATTAAATGATCTAATTCTACTAAATGGTCATTTGTTAATGGTTTTGCAGGAGATTCCAGCAGCTTGCTTGCTTTTTCTTTCTCCTTCCTTCCTCTTTCCCTTCATTCCTTTTTTACAGGCATGGAATTGCACACATCCAGCAGCTTTCTAATATGACTTTCATCAACTTCATGAAACCTTGCATCTTTTGCAAGAGCTGCAATTTTAGTTTGTAATTTGCATTGTATTCATATTGTACAGTCACATAAAAATCTAACATCAGCAGAGAGATTTAATAACAGAGATGCTAACAATGTAAGCAGGATCAATTGTTAACTGGGGAAGGCTTTAGAGCAAGGCCCAATTTCATTAGTGCTTAGTTTGGCAGAGAATATTTTTCTTAAAAACTACATTGCTGGAGGGTCTCTATCCTATAACATCAAAACACTTAAAAAAAAAAATCTGAATGTGCATGTGTATGTGATATACAGTCATGCGTCACAAAACGCCATTTTGGTCAATGACTGCATGTATGACAGTGGTCCCATGAGATTTTAACACTGTATTTTTTACTGTACTTTTTCTACGTGTAGATATACAAATACTTACCATTGTGTTCCAGCTGCCTATGGTATTCAGGACAGTAACTGGCTGTACAGGTTAGTAGCCAAGGCTACGCCCTATAGCCTAGGTGTATAGTAGGCTGTACCATCCAGGTTGGTGTTAGTACACTCCTTGATGTTTGCACAATGACGAAATTGCCTAATGATGCGTTTCCCAGAACATATTCCTGTAATTAAGCAACACGTGACTGTGTATCATGAGTTCCTACTTGTCAGCCACATGTGCAGTGGTGGCACCATGAAAACAATGCTGGTCAGAGATATCAACAGTCTTGAGTCTAAGATTTAGACTCAGCTAAGTAGACATTGATCAGATCGTTTAGCAGCGCTGAGCCTGTTTATTCATCAGTAACTGGGATTACTACCCCCTTCACAGGCTTGCTCTGGGGGTGAGACATAGCAAATGTTCAGTAATGTTAGCTGAAGTGCAATCTTTTCCATGGGACATTTATTCCCAATCTCAGTTTAACATAAAAGGCAGCATATTCAAGAGGCTTCGCTCCCTACACCCATTTGAATTATAAACCCAACAAGAGATATAAGTGAGTGACTTATTTAAATATGTGGCCAGCAAACAGAATAATTTCCAGTGAGCTTCCTTAAATAGTATAGTAGCCCTTATCTGAAAGGCTTGGGACCAGATGTTTTTAGATTTCAGATTTTGGAATATTTGCATATACATAATGAGATATCTTGGAGAGGGGACCCAAGTCTAAACACAAAATTCATGTATGTTTCATATACACTTTACACACAGCCAAAATGTAGTTTTATACAATAATTTTAATAATTTTGTGCATGAAACAAAGCTTTGACTATGTTTTGACTGCAACCTGTCACATGAGGTCGGGTGTGGAGTTTTCCACCTGTGGCATGTCAGCGCTCAAAAAATTTTGAATTCTCTTGCCTCTGGTTGGGGTAGAGTTGAAAAAAAAAATTTTTGGATATTGGAGCATTTTGGATTTCAGATTAGAAACACTCAACCTGTAGTACACGAATACTATTCAAAGTGTCAGATCCAACAAAGATGAACTCACTCAAACAGCCCAGCGTGAAGGTCAAGCATTTTTGTGCTTGAGAAACCACGTGGCCCTGAAAATTACTGGAACTAAAAGGTTTGCCTGGCAAATCGTTATTTGTATTATCCGGTGAGAGGAAAGTTTTGCTGCTGCTTTTCTAAAGGCTTCAACTGCCCCACTCACAAAGAAGCAGCTGAACGACACTCTCTCCTCCTCCTCACCTTAGGGTGACACTGCAGGATGGAGAAGAGCACGTTGTGCATCCTGGGGAAGATGCTTCCGTACTCCGCTGGCTTCAGGTGGTCCAGAGGGACCGTGAGCAGGATGCTGAAGGCCAGGCTGACGTGGTGGGGGTTGCCGATGGCCTCCTCCCCCTGCCGCAGCAGTGCAGCCAGGACGTCCAGGATAGACTCGACCACGGCGAGGGGCACAGGCTGCTCCTGACAGGCCTCTCGGTTTTGCAGCTACAGCGGAAGACAGGAGAAAGGAGAAAGGAAAAGCAAAGGTGATTGTCCAAAATAACACAAAAACACAGTAACACAAAAAAGCTTTGCGTGACTGAGAGAAGAATGTCCGTGCTCCAAAATGAAGTGACGCGGTCAACCGGCAGTTGGACATTATTTGTTAAATTCCTTACCAATCACCTCTAGTTAAAGATGATCTGTTGCTGTCCTAGAAAATAACGAGAGCAGACTCACATGAGGGATAGCTCGAGTCTTACCTACGTAACCTGGGAGAGTCCACCTGTGACCCTCCCCTCCTCAGACACTGAGCTCCGAGGCCTTTCGGGAGTGGTCTCCCACACGCACCTTCCGGCCAGGTTTCTGGCCGTGCAGACTCCTTGCTACGCTCTTTAGATGGACCTAACTGGATTCTGGCCTGGTGATCCTGTGAGTGCAGGTCTGCGTGGTGTCACCAGCACAGGTGACCGCCCCATTCAGCCCACACGCCTGTCCCAGTGCTCACCACACACACTCGGTGATGGCGACACCGGCACCCAC
>JAQIFY010004258.1:0-11897 GCA_028533085.1 Varecia variegata
TTAGTATTGCTTTTGCTGAATGCCATAGATTTTGATATATTGTGCCCACTTTGTCATTAAGTTCAAGGAATCTTTTGATTTCCATCTTAATTTCATTATTGACTCAATAATCATTCAGCAACAGTTGTTTAATTTCCAAGAGTTTGTGTAGATTTGAGTGTTTCTCTTGGAATTGATTTCTAATTTTATTCCACTGTGGTCTGAGAAGATACATGATATGATTTTTGATTCTTTTGAATATGTTGAGACATTTGTTTTGGCCTAAGATTTACTTGATCAATCTTAGAGAATGTCCCATGTGCTGCAGTTTCTCAAAATTATGGCTCAAAATAATCCTTATTTAAATAAGGCATATTTTTGGGTGTTATATTTTGATTTTTTACAGTCATATTTTGGGGTGGCATGTCCTGAACACCATCATCATGCTCTTTTGTAGTGATGCCAGCTTTTCGTAGTATTCTTATATTCATAATTGTTTAAGCTTTTTAGTATAACATACTAGGATTTTTTTTGAGTCTTTCAAGAATGAAGAACTCTTCTTTAGGACAATTTATTATGTGTATGTCCCTTAGATATCATGATTTGCGTACTAGAACAAGCATACATTAATGTCCAGAGAAATGGTACAAATAGATTATACCCACAGAGGCTGACAAAGTTTAATGATGTATGACAGTATGAGTCAAATATTTTGTCTGTTTCTATAAGAAAATTTCTGGATGTAAGAGTGCAATATAAATGGAGTACTCAGTAGTAGTGGCCTAGAGGCCTCTTTTTCTATCAAGCACATTTATATTGAAAAGTTAAGAAGTTTTCTTCTAAACATGTATTTCTCCAATGAAAATAGCAGAAGTTTCTAGGCCAGATATTAAGACATTTATTAAAAAGAACTGTGATTTTCACATCTAATGGGTACAATGCACACTATATGGGTGATGGACATACTTATAACTTTGATTTAAACTGTACAAAAGCAATTCATATAACCAAAACATTTGTACCCCTGTAATATTCTGAAATTTAAAAAAGAAAGAAAAGAGAAAAGATTAATGAATTGATTAATCTTTCCTTCTTTTCTACTGAGAAGAAAAATTCAAGGTTGGAAATGGTAACACAGAAATCATTAAGCGGAAGATGTCTACAAGAGAAGAGGAAAGAATGAGATATGAATGAAATAACACACAGCTACTTCAAGTAAATGCAGGAAGAGGTCTATTTAATTCCTAGGAGCTAAAACAAATTTATCCCTACAGTTCATTCATTCTTCTTACTAATGTAGCAACTTAATCAATGAATGACATGAGAATCTTAAAAATATATAGATATTGCTGCACCTCACTCCTCACATTTTGAATTTTATCTAGAATGGAGGTGCAGAAATATTTATTTTCTAAAAATTATATATACATATTTTATATGCATACTATATATATATTTTTTTGTCTGGTGCAATTACTGTACTGTATAAAACAAAAGGTCCAAAGATTCCACATCCTGACTGTATTTTCTATTGTTAGTAAAAACGACTCTCTAATTAAACCTACTTTTTAGCATCAAAGAAAAAACACTGTGATTTTAAAATCTCATATCTCGTAACCATTAAGTTAGATATGTCACCTTTGGCATATTTTCCCATACATTTTCTTCTCATATTTTTGTCCCTCATCATATATTTGCTTTTTTTTTCAAAATATTATGGGGGTATAAATGTTTTTGTCACATGGATACCTTTTATAATATTTAAGTCAGGGCATGCATTTAATTTTTAAGATGGGCAAATCTCCTACTTAACTCACAGGGAATTCACAAGGAAGCCTCTGGCAATTAATTATCAGATGGAATTTTACAAATGTACTAGTTGATTTTCTAGCCCATTCCTTTAGGATCATCACAAGAGTAGTCTTCCTCATTTAATTGAATTGATTTATTTCTTTATTGCTTAAAAGACATTTCCAGAATTAATTTTTGTGTTTTAAATTAGAGACAGTAAAGTGGTAAATTCTATAGTCTAATGTTGGTATATAGAGAACCACTAATTCAACGTGTCTTATAAGTTCCTATAGCCTATGCCTAACAAACCACTTGAAACCTAATAAATACTTAATGAATATTTGTTGTCTTTTATTTATCAAACATGTATGGAATGGTTTCTATATGTCAGACCTGTTGCTTGTTGATGGAAGTATCTAAATGAATGAGATAGGCTATTTGACCTCAAGGACCCCATTATCTAGCAAGGAAAAGAGATATGTAAACCAAAAATTCAATTTGATATAACTAGCTTAATTTACTATCATAACCTCTTATACAATATTCTTCTGGAATAAAACTGAATTCCACTTACATACACTTAGGTTTTCAGTTAGACTTACTTATTTAGAGGTAAGGGCTTCCATAAATCCACTAACCTTTGTTTAAAATATATTATCTTCTTTTTTATGTTCATGTGTTGAAACACCCACATTTTGGTCTCTTTTTAGCTTATGTCACTCATATAAGCCATTGCATTTTTATTCTGTTCAAATGACATCCCCCTTCCCATTATATTTGATTCCTCTTGCCCTACAGTGTTTATCAGATACCCTTTAAAACCTTGCTTAACTATTTATGAATGGGAGCTATTGCTATCCAAATATATTTTAAACATTGATTTAAGTGTTCGGTTTTCTCCTTGAAGTACATAATGCTTCAAATAGTGTATCTCTTTACTAACATGACAGATTACCCTCCTTATTGTTCTGAAAACAAGATATGTAGTGGAGCAAAGCTCAAATACTGACCTTCAGTATTTCTATAGTAATCAGTTGTGAATGTAATGCCATAAATCTCTAGCATTAAAGGTACTGTTTCTGAGATCTGTTTCATATTTTGTAATAAAGGTGATTGCTGGGAATTGTTTGTTGTGTAATTCTGGAACAGGTTGTGTATCATTTTTATTGATGATAAGATATCATCTATGTAATGCCTGTGTAAAGTTGGCTGGGTTTCAAATTGATTTAATACATTATGCTTTAGGTTAGCCATAAAATTGCAGGGGCTATTGCAAAACAGGAAATCCTATTAGAAATCTGAGCAAAGAAGCTACCTGCAATAGGCAAAAAAATCACAATAAAAATGAACACAGTTAAACTTATTAAACAAAAGCTTTTAGTAGGGAGGGTTTTATGGCTTTTGTTGGGTTTTGTGAAACAAGTAGATAGAAAATTCTCAATTAGTCCAATTGCTTCTCCCATGGCCTTACACCTGTCAGTTACCATTGTTCACTGCACAGTGATTGTCAAGTGGAGAGATAGTTTCAGTAGTACTTCTCAAATCTGGCTGTATATTAAAATCTCTCAGGGACCTTTGAAAAGTTGAAATGGCTAATTTGAATCCCAGACCAATTACATCAGAATCTCTAGGGTATGACCTAGGTATTGGTAATTTTTTAAGTTCCCTAAGTCTCTCAAATGGATAGCCAAATTTGAGAACTGCTTTATTCAATTTTTACTGTCTTTAATTTGGATTTTGTAGATTTTATTTATTTATTTCTGTAGCAAACCTCTATATGAAATCAATGTTTCACTGAAAAAAAAAATCAGATTGGTTTGCTTTTTATGAATTTTAACCAAATAATGCCATACTTTTATTCTAATGTAAAATATAGTTCACATGTCAGTCTAGGACCAGTTGCCACAGAAAAGGCAAGCAATGACCATGGATGTGGGTAATTGTCAATGAGGTTAATCTATCCAACTGAAAATATACATATGTGACTGTAAATGATATAAAGTCTTCCAAAAATGAAGCACATACCTCAAATGTTTATGCAATGCCTGGTAAATAGAGCAAAAACAGATCTTTCCCCATTCGTACAATTTAGTAATAGTTAAAAGTTTTATGATGATTTTTAGGAGACTAGATTTCAAGTCTAGGTATTAAGGATAGTAATTAGTTCATTAATGTTGATCTAAATAACAACCACGATATGTATAATTTTGTATATTTTGTTGTTATTGAATGAGACACTGAAATACTGTTGCTTCATGACACTCTCCCAATTCAAGAAAATAGTGTATTAAGTATACTTATGTGAAATCTATAAACACATAATAGCTGAATAACATTTCCTTTCTGCCTGGGGCTATATTGAAGGACTGTTACATAAACAAAAGTTTTTTTGGACAGGAAAGATTGAAGGGAAATGATCAGAGTAGGAAGTAGCCAGCTGAAATTGGAAGACAAATGGATAATGGGGGTGAATTCAAGGCAGTAGTAATAAGAGAAATAGGTAGGAAATGGTTGGCAATGTAATATTGGTCATGCAAGAGATAAAACTCCATGGACTGATGATAGATGTAAGTACTTTTTGACCCATTTACAAAATGTGCAAATCTTTTACTGTGCAATCATTTTCTTCAAGTGTCTGTTATCAAGAAATCTGTATAAATTTAAAAATGAACAGCACCCTAAAAATATTTGATATATTCTTTGTAGCATATTAGAAGGATTAGAAAAATTTACACATAGAACCTTTTAAAATAAATGTCATTGGAGAGGAAAAAAGATGGCAGAGTGGAGGTAACCTCCTGGATTCCTGCTCCCAGAGAGGGAGGCATAGATCTTGATCTGTTACATATGAGTGGATCTCTCCCCCGCAAGAACAGCGTTGTGAATCGACTGAGAATCAGGCCTTTATCAAAAAGTCCCATAACAATAAATGTTGGCATGGATGCAGAGAGACAGGAACACTCATACACTGCTGGGAGGACTGCAAGCTGGTGTAAACTCTGTGGAAAGCAATATGGAGATACCTTAAACAGATACAAGTAGACCTGCCATTTGATCCAGCGGTCCCATTATTGGGCATCTACCCAAAAGAACAAAAGACATTCTATAAAAAAGACACCTGGCCCTGAATGTTTATAGCAGCACAATTCACAATTGCAAAGATGTGGAAATAACCCAAGTGCCCATCAATACATGAGTGGATTAATAAAATGTGGTATATGTATACCATGGAGTACTACTCAGCTATAAGAAATAATGGGGATATAGCATCTCTTATGTTTTCCTGGATAGAGCTGGAACCCATTCTACCCCAAGTATCCCAAGAATGGAATAATAAGCACCACATGTACTCACTACCAAATTGGTTTCACTGATCATCACCTAAGAGCACATTTAGGAATAACATTAATCGGGTGTCGGCAGATGTTGGGGGGAGGGGATGGGTGTATACATACATAATGAGTGTGATGTGCACCGTCTAGGGATGGACACGCTTGAAGCTCTGACTTGGGGCAGGGGGCAAGGGCAATATATGTAGTCTAAACTTTTGTACCCCCATAATATGCTGAAATAAAATAAATAAATAAATAAATAAATAAATACATAAATAAAAATAAAATAAATGTCATTATCTTCCCAGGACATACTATTTAATATATAAAACCTTTTTACATGATATATAAAAATGAATATTTTTAAGCAATGTATTTATTGTTCATTGGGTTGTGACAACTCTCCATTATAAATACTTTTGCTGACAGATAATATTACTACATTTTTAGGATTCCCATTGATGTTTTAATAGCATGACACTAGAAATTCAACCTCACTGGGACACTTTATACTATCTACTAACCATATTTAACTCATGTGAACTATCAAGAGAAAGCAGACAATGTCATGTTCTTTTATATACTAAGTGCTTTTGTTTAAGGTATTTTTTGATATGTTTCACTCTAGATAAGAATATTCTCAGTAGAAGGAATCTATAGTATCATAAGTGTAACATTTCATTGTTTTCTATTCCATGCTGTACCCTAACTATTTGGAATTACTTCAGCTTGTTTTATATAAAATAGGTTAAGGCTTTTGTTAAGTAATTGGGTTATTTCTTCATTGAAATGTGAGAGGTTGTGGCATAAGAGATTAGAAGTGGGGAAAGAAGAAAAATTGTTCAGATTTGTAAGAGCTCACCTCCAACTCTAAATATGTTCTTTGGAGTTGTGTAACTTTATAACATCTATGCAACTTTTCAAGTGCAGGTCATAACTATTTTGAGAAAGTTCTCAAGAGTAGACACAAAATTTTTCTCACATTAGAGACACAATTTGGGCATTGGCCATTGAAAAACTGTCACAGCTTAGTTCACTGAACACCTTTTTGGACATAAATTAACCTGTATTTTCTCAAGTCAAGAGGAAGAAAACTCATCTATAATAGAATAATTTCTTAGTTGGGAATTGTTAGTCCACTGGGAATGAATCATCCTAAGGCATTGCAGACAATACCATTTGTCTTAATTTGTACTTTACCCTGTTAATTCAAATGTATTTTTCTTCCTAAGAAGTCTTTTTTTCCAAAGTAGAATAATCAGCTTACTATAGTATACATCAAATTTCCTGTTTGAATTCAATGTATTGGATTTCTATCTAGATTTCTACATTTCAGGATATGTTATTTAATACATTATTTCATTTAAAACAATGTGCCAATAAAGGACATTGAAGTGATTCACTGTAATTAGATAGAAATAAAATAATTTATAAGACCATATACCTACTACCAAATTCAGATGACTTGTCATTGTCAAATGAAACTTCATATATATACACATATATAATATTTTCAAGGCTTTTAATAAGTTAGATTTTCACATTTATCTTGTAGAAAGTATCTAAACTAAAAGCAGATACGATTTGAATGTAATTGTGGCATTTCAAAGTGACAGTTTAACTTAATAGAAACTGAAAAAGATATATCTGTTATCATTGAAAGTAATAGGCCCACTTACATATTATATTGATAGTAAAACATTTTCAATACAATTTTAAATACATAATTCCTCTTAGTCTTTGTTCTATGACTGTATCTATACTCACTGGCAGTTTGACCTGTTTTATATTTTTGAGGGAGTACCATGTAAGTATGAATATCCTAGGTTAGAAATCAGAAAATCCAGGATCTGTTAACTATGTGATTTCCTATTTAACGATATTTTAAACTGAACTAATTGAAGTAGTTTTTCAGTTATTCTAGCACTTTAATCTTCTCTTTTTGCTTCTGATAGTTCTCTTCACTAGACTTTATCTTTTCATAATGGCACATTCTCATCTTATTCATTCTTAGTAAGACTATGCTTATATCATATCAAAATATTTATTTTTCTGGAAACTGGAAAAATCACCTAGTAATTGTGATGTTAACTTTGACAACATGTCAATAACCTGGCTATTTGGCAATGTTTGGGTCAGTAATTGATCAGTTTATTGTTTATCTACACACTCTGTATCATGTAAATACAAGTCATTATTGCATATTGCTTCTTGACCAGCAGTCTCTTTGCTTACCTATACTTTGAGTACTTTATGGATAGTCTTTTAATAATATCTACATACTCAATGTTTTGGCTAAGCTGAAAATATATTGAAGAATTTGAAATCATGTCTCAATAAATTAATAGAAAAGTATAAAACTTAAATATTGACACCTATTAGAAACAAGTTGCCTGAGTTTCTAATAGAATAATAGTATTTAATAATTGAAATCATTTTTAGACAATAAAATCCAATCATTTTATTATACACATGGGTAAACTGAGGCTCTTAACATTAACTTTCTCAGTTATATGCCCTAGTACAAGGTTTAGCAACAAAGCTCAGGGCTTCAGAATTCTAATCCAGTTACATTTGTTATGATTTATTGAACAAAATGAAAGGTATAGTAAAATATGCTAATTAGCTTACTGTCCCACTCTTCAACTCTAGGGCAGATGAATAATAACAAAGATAATTAACTTATCACTTTACTTACCTTCAAGGCTGATTTGTGCCTTAATAAGCATAGAGTAGCAAAGTAACTTATACTTGGCAATATATTATTTGGCATATATATTGGCTGACATACATTTGGCAATATATAAATGGTTATTGTCCAGCTTTTTTATCACATTTTTAAAGGTTCAAAATATTGAAATTTCCACTCGTGTGTAGCTGTCTGAGTTCTTCACCTCCTTCTCTGGGAGCAGAGAGCCAAGAGGCCAACACTAATCCACCATTTTTTCCTCAAGCTTTACTACAAGGCTATAGTAACCAAAACAGCATGGTACTGGCACAAGAACAGAAATATAGACCTTTGGAACCGGACTGAGAACCCACATATAGAACCATCCCCCTATTGTCATCTAATCTTTAACAAAGCAGACAAAAATATACATTGGGGAAAAGAATCCCTGTTCAATAAATGGTTCTGGGAAAACTGGATAACCACATGCAGAAGATTGAAACTGGATCCCCACCTCTCACCTCTCACAAAAATCAACTCAGCATGGATAAAAGACTTAAACCAAAGGCGCAAAAACTTAAGAATTCTAGAAGAAAATGTTGAGAAAACTCTTATAGACATTGGCATAGGCAAAGAATTTATGAAGAAGTTCCCCCGAAGCAATCACAACAGCAATAAAAATAAATAAATGCAACCTGATCAAATTAAAAAGCTTCTGCACAGCCAAGTAAACTATCGTTAGAGCAAACAGACAACCTACTGAATGGGAGAAAATATTTGCATGCTACACATCCGATAAAGGGCTGATAACAAGAATCTACATAGAACTTAAGAAAATTAACCAGAAAAAAATCAAACAACCCCATCAAAAAGTGGGCAAAGGACATGAACCAAAACTTTTCAAAAGAAGACAGAATAATGGCCAGCAAATATATAAAAAACTGCTCAACATCTCTAATCATCAGAGAAATGCAAATCAAAACTACAGTGAGATATCACCTAACTCCAGTGGAATGGTGTTTATCAAAAAGTCCCCAAACAACAAATGCTGGTGTGGATGTGGAGAGATAGGAACACTAGTACACTGCTAGTGGGACCGCAAATTAGTACAACCCCTGTGGAAAGTAATTTGGAGACATCTCAAAGAGCTATAAATGGAAATACCATTTGATTCAGCAATCCCACTACTAGGCATCTACTCAAAGGAAAAAAAGACATTCTATAATAAAGACATCTACCCTCGACTGTTTATGGCAGCACAATTCACAATTGCAAAGATGTGGAAACAACCCAAGTGCCCATCAATATATGAGTGGATTAATAAAATGTGGTATATGTATACCATGGAATACTACTCAATCACAAAAAACAATGGTGAACTAGCACCTCTTATATTATCCTGGATAGAGCTTGAGTCCATCCTTCCAAGTGAGATATCACAAGAACAGAAAAACAAGCACCACATGTACTCACCATCAAATTGTTATTAACTGATCAACACTAAGGTGCTCATATGTAAGTAATATTCATTGGGTGCTGGTCAGGTGGGAGGGGTGTGGTGGAGGTGGGTAAACTCACAATTAATGGATGTGGTGTGCACTGTATGGGGGAAGGGCAACCTTGTAGCCCTGGCTTGGGCAAGACAAAGGCATTATATGTAACCAAAATATTTGTACCCCCATAATATTCTGAAATTTAAAAAAATTAAAAAAATATTGAAATTTCAACTATATTCACCGCAGATTGTATAGATCTAAGATATCAAATAGGAAGCCATTGTTACATTTCACTTAAGTAAATTTTTCTAATAGAGTCGTGTGTTGTTTTGGTCAACAATGGACTGCACATATAACCGTGGGTGTTCCCATAAGATTATAATACCATATTTTTATTGTATCTTTTTATGTTTATATATGTTTAGATACACAAATACATATCATTGTGTTACAGTCACCTATAGTATTCAGTACAGTAACACGGTTTATGTGTTTGGATCATAGGAGTAATAGGCTAGCTATACCATATAGCCTAGATGTGCAGTCTATATACCATGTAGGTTTGTGTAAGTGAACTCTCATGATGTTCACACAGCGATCAAATCACCTAACAACACATTTCTCAGAACGTGTCCCCATTAAGTGACTCATGACTGTATTTTATTGTCCAGTTGTGAATTTTTTACATTTAAGCTCAAAGATAATTTTGTTTCAAATTAAATGACATACAAACATGCAATGCTTTAGAACTAAATAAAGACTAAGTAAAAAATGGAAAAGGAATTGAGTTACTTTGAACAAACAAATATTTTGAATCATAAAGTAATTAATCTAATAGAATTTTTAATTTTTTTGACATTATAATGAGAAATAGCTCTTTATTTTTCAGGTGTAGTATTAAATGTGGCAAAAACTTGGAATCTAGTCTAATATCACTGTCAAAATAAATCTATGAGATAGTAAGGATAAAAATTGTTTTCAGCAAATGAACCAAGCAATTGTCAAAGCATATGTTAAAGTTCGGAATGAGTTCCTTCTAGAGTATTCTAAGCATAAGCATCTGTGTTTTAACTAGCTGAATCGTAAATGTCTCTGTGGTAGTGATGGCAGTTGGGTGGTAATGGTGGATGAAGACCATTTATGCACTGCACATTAGCCATACTGCTGCATATCTCCACAGCAACTTAACCTCTTTTCCATTTCTGAATCAAGGGCCATATTAAATCATTTTTCTTATTTTACATTTTAGCTTGATTCTTCTTATAAACATGCATGCATGCATAAGAGCACACATACAAACATATACAGACAACTGCCATTTTCATAAAGGCAAGCATTCAGAAGATTTTATCTGTATTTCCATTTATCTGACTTTATGTGTTCACATGTATACATTGGGGAAAAAAATCAGTGGTTGAAAAGGAAAATAAAAGCACACCTAGTCAGCTGACATTACAAGGATATGTATTGCAGATTATCTTTACTAAATTGGACTTGAAAATATGATTAATAGAAATAAATAGTCAATTTTAATAAGAACAAAAATCAATGTGATTTAGTGATATACAATTTATGAGAAAATTAATATCAATTAATCTTAACAGTCCTAAATTATGAAGTACTGAATTGTAATCTCTGGTAATTGAGTTTTATGCCTCCCTTGCCACATGGCTCTTTTCAATTAGTAAGAGTCCAAACTGAGAACAAGTGAATTGTGGATATTGGCATAATAATAGTCCTATATTTTCAACTCATCTGGATCTGATATGAGGACCTCAAACCCTTCTTAGACTAATCTGGTGGAAGAATAAGCACATTTATGGTGTGTGATATCCATCCATTCATTGAACAAACATATATGGAAGGCCCGCTGTGTAGCAGGAACTGAACTAGTTGTTAGATTGTGATATATGCATTCAGATATAGACCTTACTCAAGTCATTTAACCTTTTTAGACTTGAGTTTTAAAAAAAATTAAAAAGAAAAACAAGAGTTGGAGAAGGACAGGGAGAAAGAAGAGGAAAAGCAGGGGAAGGAAGAGGAGGAGGAGAAATTAAAGAAGGATAATAAAGAGAGGAGAGGGAGTAGGGGGAATAAGAGAATCTAAAATAATATTTTGGAGTTATCATTTAATTCCATAGAAGCTGTCTAGCAAATAATTATGTGCAAAATATCTAATACATTACTAAGTTAAAAATTTATTTTGGACCTCGAAGTTCAAATTTGATAGTGTTTATATTCAAAATTTTTCTTACAAAATGGATTAAAAAACCCAGAACTTGGAGCATTTTAACCCTCATATACTTAATGTCTTGCGAAAATAATACCCTAGTTTAATTTTTGAAAAATACATAGAATTTTAAATTATAGAATTTAGTATAATATAGAGGACTGAAAGAGGACATGGTTCAGTATGCTTTAGAAAGCTTATATCTCTCCGCATCCACGCCAACATGTATTGATTTGGGACTTTTTGATAAAGGCCATTCTCACTGGAGTTAAGTGATATCTCATTGTGGTTTTGATTTGCATTTCCCTGATGATTAGAGATGTTGAGCATTTTTTCATATGTTTGTTAGCCATTCTTATATCTTCTTTTGAAAAATTTCTATTCATGTCCTTTGCCCACTT
>JAQIFY010004259.1:0-11896 GCA_028533085.1 Varecia variegata
GTATATGTGGTGCTTATTTTTCCATTCTTGGGATACTTAATTTAGTAGAATGGGTTCCAGCTCTATCCAGGAAAATACAAGAGGTGCTATATCACCATTGTTTCTTATAGCTGAGTAGTACTCCATGGTATACATATACCACATTTTATTAATCCACTCATGTATTGATGGGCACTTGGGTTGTTTCCACATCTTTGCAGTTGTGAATTGTGCTGCTATAAACATTCGAGTGCAGGTGTCTTTTTTATAGAATGTCTTTTGTTCTTTTGGGTAGATGCCCAGTAATGGGATTGCTGTATCAAATGGTAGGTCTACTTGTATCTTTTTAAGGTATCTCCATATTGCTTTCCACAGAGGTTGCACTAGTTTGCAGTCCCACCAGCAGTGTATGAGTGTCCCTATCTCTCTGCATCCACGCCATTACCTGTTGATGTTCTTATTGTTACAATTAATATTGACCATTTAATTCTAAAAACATGGATTGTGTTGCATATAGTTCACTCACAGAAAACAATAAAACAATAACAAATTAGAAAGATCATTTTGTTTAAATAAAACACTGTGGTCCCAGGTAAAAAAATTTTATTTCTAGTGTGGCAGCCAGTGTGTTAAAATGGAGTTGTATAGCTGGAGTTGCCCTATCTTGGTCTTCTTTGCATTGCAAACAAATTAAAATAGTTGGACTTGAAATTTTCATTTTGTTTTTGGCCTGGAAGCTTAAGTACTAGGGGTTAAAGGTTTTGTTTACTTTCTCTTTCTCTTCTTACTTTACTTTCTTCCTCCTCCTTTCTTTTTATTCTTGGATTTGGTTTGTTATTCTAATTATCTGTATGTTGATTGTTACTTTGACATTTATTAGATATGCATAATGTTTTGGTACTTTGCATAATAAAAAGTAATTACATTTTTTATCAAGATTTTCAGATTTACATGATTTTTGTTTTTCTATTTTTTATTCACAAATAGGCTTATAAAATTTTTTTACACAAGGTTATTTATTTGTATAATATATTAATCTAAATATCAGAATTTACCCATTGAGATTCACATGTGCTGATTAAATACACTTAATGACCTCCTACATACATTTCTTTTATTTTTTTGTTGTTATGTGGCCTGGAAATGTTTCATTCATTATTTCATTTCATTTATTCATTCTTTTCCCAATGAACTTCCAAAAAGGATATGAAGTATTTACTTCATACATATGTTTTCTGATTCAGCTATCACAGTAACCTTTTATGAGGAAAGCAGTGCTCACACTGGTTCTCCTACTAATGCATAAGAACCTGAGGTTCAGAGAGGTTTACTTTTGTCAAGCTTGCATAGTAGTAAGTGGCAGGAGTACCAGGAATAGATTTAGAATGGGTTATTCCATTCTGTCACTGTTTTTGTTCTTGTGTGTGTGACTTCCTCTAATTATAAATCAGTCGAACAGATTCAAGCATTCATTCGTTTGTGTGTCAGGAGCATTCCAGGTATGGAGAATGCAGTGGTGAGAACAGATACTGTCTCTCACAGAGCTCTATAAACAAGTAAGCACATAAAGAAACAAGGTAGTTTTCAAATAGTGATATTTTCTCTGAAAGACACAAAATGAGACGGAAGGTGATGGAGGGAGATGACTTTGGGCAGTCAGGGACAGCCTCACTGAGTAGGTAATAGTAAGCACATCCTACGGGTGGAGGGTAGTATTAGGTACTTGGAATATACAAAAATAAAACAGCTTCCTGTTGCCCTTGCCTCTAACATAGAATTTCTCCAGTCTGTATCTTTAAGACCGGTCAACAGTTGAATTTTTTATTCAACTTATTTTTATCTGATATATTATGTTAAAATCTGCATGTTGAAAATGAAAAATTCTCGCATACTTTGCTGTAGGAACCAATCATTGTTTTTTTTCTTCATATACTTTATTAACTACTTAGCTCTCCTAATAATACACTAGTATTACTCGGGTTTTGTGTGGTTATTGAAGTGAATGATTAGACATCTTCTCTCCTTCACTTTGTTCCCACTTTTTTTCAGATTTTTTCAGTGGTGTCTGTGCTTTTCTTGCTCTTCTAGCTTTTCTAACCTTGCATTTATTTCCCTTCAGATCTCAACATCTGCTGCAATTTGACTATTCAGGTTAGTGAAAATTTGCCCATTTATCAGTTTTGTGCCGTAGGCAGTATTCACCAGCATTCTCCTACTTGAGATGAATAAGGACCTTTATTTCTCCGACCACTTGTGACTCATTACTGGTGAAGTTAAATATTTATAGAACACTGTCACCAAAACAAGCTAGTTTTTTTAAAGAATATTTTTCTTTTCAAAACACAATATGCTAGCATAGGAACTTGATAGGAGAAGAGAACATAATTAACATATAAGAAATCTAGAAAACGGGTCATATACAAATAATTAAAACAGAGCTGCTGCTTTTAGTAAGAGAGCAAGTTTGTTATGTGTTCCAAATTATACTTAGTTACCCCAAAATAAATATTTATAGATAATTGAACAGTAGTCAGGTGTGGAAATTATCCCTAGAATGTAGGCCCCAAACCTCTAAGAGATTTAAACTTTATGGGGGGGGGAGAAATCCACAAATATATTAAAATATCCAATTTTAACTTAAATTGAAAAGCAGCAGAAGTGTATTTTTGTTAGGGCCTTATATTGTGTAATGTATTCTATGTAAGTATGGGAAAGGCTGGTGAAAACTGTGGATTTATCTACAAACTACATTGGGGAGTTTTGTGTGGGAAGTGTCCTGACACCTTGGCAAATGCTAAGGAACAGGTAGGTAGACTGGATACTCCACAAGGGTAGGGACAGTCTCCTTGTCATTGCTCCAGCCCCAGCACCTAGCTAGTGCCGGGCATTCGATACATTTTTTTTTTTTTTTTTTTTTTACTGATTTCAGGTTGAGTTTATCAGCTGGTTGAGTCACTGAAGTACAAGGTCTACTAATTACTCATGACTACTTTACATTCTAATAGCACTTAATGTTTAAGTGCTTTTTTTCTTTGCTCTTGAATATATAATCCCTGAAGGTGAGAAGAGTTTTATCGTCATCTTACAGGGAAAGGAGTTAGTTGGTCAAGAGACTTTCTCAGGTCACAGATGTATGGTTAGTGACAGGATGAGATTTAAATCTTACACAATAGAACTAAAAGTGATTTTATGATTATCTAGATTAGTTTCAATGTGGAATAACTTAAAGGTATGGAACTGGATGGCAAGAGATACACAGTGAGTCCTGCTGAGGTAAAATAATGCCGTTGTGCCTCTCACACTCTCACAGCAGCTTCCAAAAGAATGGGATGCTGGGGGTAACCGCAGCCCAGCAAGTAGGCTAACAGGTGCCCACGCCCCTCTCGAGGCATGTCTGTGGGATTTAGAATGCTGCCATATATTGATGATTGAATTTATGAAGCATTATAATGTCCTTGACATAAGTTCCCCTGTCCCTACTTAATTGTTATCTCTGCTTATGTGAGTTTGGTTTTCTTTTATAGACTCCTTACTCCTCAGGAGCTGGCCTCAGGGACTTCTCATAGTTCCTGACCTTGCCCTACCCAGTATTTTCCCAGAGGGAAGTTCTTAGCTCCCTGATAATGCCTCAAGCATTAACTGCTCTTCCCTGCCAGGTGTCCCCTTGCTCCAGCTCTTCAGCCCGAAGGCCCGCTCTGAATGATGGGCTGGGAAATGCCTCGGATCATGAATTACCTAATGTCCTGTCCCTGCTCTTGTGAGATGTGTTCTAAGCTCTGCATCACTCTCACCTTCACAACAACCCTGGAATGTATAGAGCAGTGCTATACCTAGTGCCACTTTTTCTCCCCCAAAATAAAATTCCTGGATAATAAAACCTACCACATAATTTTTTAAAAAATCAGTAATGTCCCACCTGTAACATAAAGGAGAAATAAAAGAAGTAAAGAGAAATAAAACACATTATGCATAAAAGAAGTAAGGTACTACTTGGGACACATGCTGTACAGCATGGATGTACCTTGAGGACATTGTGCTAAATTAAATAAGCCAGACACAAAAGCATAACTACTGTACAATTCCACTTAGATGAGGTGGATTCATACAGAGTAGTCAGATTCATAGAGACTGAAAATAAAACAGTGTTTTCCAGTGAGCTATTGTTTAATGGGTCCAGAGTTTCAGCTTGGGAAGATGAAAAAGTTCTGGAGATGGATGGTGATGACAGTAGCACAACAATGTAAATGTGCTTAATAATACAGTACATTTAAAAATGGTTAAAATGGCAAATTTTATGTGATACAAATTTTACCACAATAAAAAGTATACTATATCAGAAAGATAAAAATAGCCCCCATAAATTTCCAAAACACCCTCAGAGGGGTGGTACTACCCAAATTGTGAACCAGTTGTGCACTATTTGTTGGAGATTGGAAAACTTATGCCCAAGATCTTAGACTTGTAATGAATAGAGCTTATAATTTGACTCCAAAGACATTTCCAAAGACATATTCCTAGGCCTTCCAACTCCCAGTCCAGGGAAGTTTTCTCTCTGCTCTGCAGGCCGCCTTTACCCAGAGGACTCAGGCCGTCCCCTTTCTTATCTATCTTCCTACTGGAGTGTGGTCCTTTTCTTTCTGAACACTGTATAATCACAAGACAAAAGTGAACATATTTAAAATACAGTCCATATGTGAGGGTTCTGCATCCACAGATTCAACCCACCACAGATAAAAAATATTTGAAAAAAGGAATCAATAAAATAACAATACAACAATGAAAAATAATACAAATAAAAAAACAATACAGAAGACTATACTTTCAGGGATCATTTCTGAATTCATTCATTCGTTCTCTGAATGTGTAGAGCATTAAAAGAAGTTTATAGTATGATAATTTTTAAAATAAATCATGATTATGTAAAACAAAAATAAAGGTTGTTTTAGGACGAGACAAAAAAACTTAGAAATAAACTTGAATATGGACATAAAAAAAATACAGAATTAGGCCAGGCGAGGTGGCTCACGCCTGTAATCCCAGCACTTTGGGAGGCTAAGGTGGGAGAGTGGCTTGAGACCAACTTTTCTAGACCAGCCTGTGCAGCATAGGGAGACCTCATCTATACAAAAAAATAAAAAAATTAGCCAGGGTGGCGTGTACCTGTAGTCCCAGCTACTCGGGAGGCTGAAGCAAGAAGATTGTTTGAGCTCAGGAGTTTGAGGTTGAAAGTATAGTATAACACGATTTACATTGTATTAGATATTATAAGGAATCTAGAGATGATTTAAGGTATATGGGAGGTTACAGGTTAAGTACTATGCCATTTTGTATCAGAGACTTGAGCATCCTCGGATATTGGTATCTGCGGAGGTCCCGGAACCCGTGGATATCAAGAGATGTCCATAATAGTAATCGCAGTCCCCGAAAACCGTACCCCAGAACTCTGATACAAGACTAAGAAAAGGTACAATTGGGGTAGACAATATCAGAACTATGTGGAAATAACAACAATGGAAGGAAAAGTGATCTAGGCCTAATCCTAACAATTTTTAATCTTCATTCAGGTAAAAAAAAATTAGAATTTGTGGATGGTACTAGGGTGAGAGTCAACAATTAGATGGCTCTGTGGATTAATAGAAAAGACTCAACACTGTGTGCCTGACAAAGACTAGAAGAGAAATATGGATAGAAGACTTTGGCAAAGTAGCACTCTAGCCAACATCAATATCCTGAATCTTAGTACAGACAGGTTAGAAGAAGGTAGAATTTTCATGCAAGGATCAATTTTTCCTCACTTCAGAATTAAGGGCAAAATTAAGAAGCTGAATGAGAACTAATGGCCTAATTTCTTGGTTTCTTTCAAAAATCAGATAAACCTTAAACTAAATAAATAAAAATTTCAATAAGCCAACACTCTACACATCTTTTATTATTCAAGAAGAAATAGAACCAATTTTGTGAACTTACAAAATATTTGGCTTATTGACATTATTGCGGGATCACTAAGTAAGTAATCAAGTTACCCCAAATCTTAGTGATTTAAATAATACTTTCTAAATTTATCCCTTCCTATTTTAAGATGAAGCCTATCTTAAACTTCTAAGATTTAAGCTAATTTGAACTAGCCTTTGTTGGGTGCATTTGTTCACTTTAGACCATTTTTCCAAATTCATGTATAGTAATGTGTTGCTTAATAACAGGCATACATTCTGAGAAATGCATAATTAGGCAATTTCCTTGTTGTGCAGACATCATAGAGTGTACTTAGGCCAACCTAGATGGTGTAGTCTACACCTAGGCTGTATGGTATAGCCTATTGCTCCTAGGCTACAAAACTGTACAACATGTTACTGTACTGCATACCGTATAGGCAATTGCAACATAATGGTAAGTTTTTGTATATCTAAACATAGAAAATGTGTAGTGAAAATATGGTATTATAATCTTATGGGATCATCATTGTATATGTGGTCCATCGTTGATCGAAACGTTATGTAGTACATGGCTGTAATTCAGCGATTGATTAGGGACTCCATAACCTACACCTATCTATTAATATTTGCATTTGCATTCACATCTAGTTGGTAGGTGACTTTATCACCAGATCAACCCAGGAGTAAGTTTAAAGAGCATATTCCCTTCCTCCTTCCCCCCCTTTTTAATAGATATAAAACATGGAAACACATTATACATCAAAAGCATGAATCACAAACAGGATTCCACATCTGCAGAGCCATTGCCACCTATTTGTATCTTCAAACTGTTCTACTGAAGTATTGGAGTCAGTTGCTCATGCAGGTGGGCTGCAGACTATGGCTGAGCCCTCCGGAGCTGTCTTGATGACCAGCATCGACACAGTCCATTGTATTCATTCAAACTAGCCAGGAACCAAGATCTGAGAGTGGTAAACCTGGTATGCCAAGAATAAGACCCAAGAAAACTGTGCAGAATCAAATTTGGATTTAGGTGGAATGAATAAAAATTTAAATAAAGCAACAGATTAAATACCTTTCATTGTTCAGGAAGGAATAGAACACTTTTTTGATAATTTGTAAAATATCTGGTACAGAAATTATGATCAGGGTCACTAAACAATTTCAAGTTACCTAAAAATCCTAGTGATTTATTTTCTATTTTAAGGTGAAGCCTACCTTAAACTTTAAAATTCAGGGTTACGTAAACTGGCATCTAAATCCAAATTGGTTTTGGATGATAATTCCTCTCAAACATTTCACTAAATTTTTTTTTTTTCTTTTGAGACAGAGTCTCACTTTGTTGCCTGGGCTAGAGTGCCATGGCATCAGCCTAGCTCACAGCAACCTCAAACTCCTGGGCTCAAGCAATCCTACTGCCTCAGCCTCCCAAGTAGCTGGGACTACAGGCATGCGCCACCATGCCCGGTTAATTTTTTTTCTATATATATAATTTTTTTAGTTGTCCAGCTAATTTCTTTCTATTTTTAGTACAGACGGGGTCTTGCTCTTGCTCAGGCTGGTCTCGAACTCCTGAGCTCAAACAAACGATCCTACTGCCTCGGCCTCTCAGAGTGCTAGGATTACAGGCGTGAGCCACCGCACTCATTTCGCTAAATCTTGATCTTATCTAAATGATGCCATGTCAAGGATGGACTATTTACTTTTTTGTTTTGTTTGTAATCCAGGGAAAATTATTTTTTAAAAAACACAGAAATCCCAAGGCTTTTGGATCAAAGTAAAGAAAAAAAAAGATTGAAAGTTAAATTAAATATGTATATTTTTACATTAATTTAAAAAGAAAAAAACAGGGAAAAATAACAAAGACTTTAAAAAAATTTTTAGAATTAGAAATGTTTTCAAAATTAGACTAAAGTTCTTCAAACCATCAGGCATCTCTTCCTTCTGAACTCTTCTTTTTGTGCATCTTGGTGGCTGTTAAATAATCTTTACTCCAGAAATCTTTACTCTTTTGTTCTCAGTCCTTACTTTATAATGTCTTAATAGTGCCATGTGTGATTACTGACACCATGGAAACCCATCTTAATGAAGTGGAAAGACCGGCTGTTTAAAAAAACAAACATAACCAACTACCCATGCCTCCTAGAGACCTGTTAGGCCAAAGGTCTACTGTCTACCTGGTACAACAGAAATATCATTAGAAACCAGGCATTGGGCGGCCTAAAGATGTTAGTCCTTAAATATGTTGGCAGGCAAGGAAATTTTTCCCTTCAAACACATCGGAGAGATGTTTTCATTTCAAGGCACAGTTGATCAGATTTAACAAGCTGAAATGACATTTTGAGGCTTGATCTAATCAATGAATATCTGTTATTGGCCATAAAGTCCTATTTCAATGTTTTTTGGTGTAAAGAGCTTAATTTTATGTACCCAAGTCTATGGAGTTAGTTTTCTTCTACCTGTAATCACCTCACTTGGCTCATTGGTGTACAATTCTCATGCGAAACTTCCTAAAGGAATGCCCCACTTGTTTTAATTTGTTTCCTTTTCTGACCTAAAACAGAGATAGAAGAAACACAGTTGTTTAAAAAAGAAAGAAAAAAAGCCAAAACAAACCCTCTCATTCTATTCAAAGATTTCTGTTCATCCTACTTTGAAGTCAAAGGGTAATGTAAAGTTTTGATTTGCAACAAACTCTGAGATTATCCATTAACCACTCTAGCAGGCTTTCTACTCCCTTTTAAACATATATCTATTTTTTAAAGGGGCCAGTCTCTTTTCTTTGAGTTTACTTTTTGAAAAAGTATATTTAAGCAGAATGATCTAGAGTTATGGTGTAGCTTTTGAAATGTTGGATGGATATATTCTTAGAAATCACTCCAAACTACATGCAAATGAGAAGCAACAAGCTGAAGCTGCTAATCTCTGGTGTGAACAGCAGTGAGTAAAACTGCTCTGAATTTAGTATCCCTATTGGAAAGTAGGTAGAAGAAATCAGTTTGGATTGCATAATCACTGAAAATGTTATATAGCATTTATTATCCCATTTTTGGATGTACCATGTGAATGTAAAAGATACAGGTGCCTTCCCTTCCCCAAAGAGTTTGTTCACCTAGAGACAAAATGAATGCACATGTCGTGCACCCCTCTTTTCAGTTTTATGATGTGTATCTGAAGAGGAAGGGCAGAGATCAGAGAATCAAAATCATCACAGACAAGGACAGATGATGACTGACTGAAATCTTTTTATCCCCCAAGAGCATAGTAGCAGTAGTGGATGACAAATATCGGGTGGGGTGTTGTTTGCTTTTGCTCAGTTCTGTAAAGACGTGTGTAGTTCCTTAAGCCCCACAGTCTGCAGTGCTCCATTGGGCCTGTCATTGCCCTGCTTTCCTGGCCTTTGTTAGTACTTTGTACATGAGTCCGTCAGCTGTCACTCCAAGTCCACGGTTAGAAATAAAGTTATTTTTGTTTGAAGAGTCTGCAGTAGTTCCCATTCTTCTTTAACCACTATTCCTCAAAGCTATATAGTCTAACTTGTGTGTACCAAAGTTTTATCCTATTGTTTAAGTAATATGTTCCATGAAAGGGCCTCGTATGTGAACCGATTCCCAAATGCGAAAGTTGCTGAGAAACCAAAGAATGAGGCAGACAATACCAGTTTGCTGGTATAAGATGATTGATTTATTAGGGAAACTTACCCACAGAAGCATGGTCGTGGGCAGCCGCAAGACAGGGAGATCTCCACATAACAACCCCTCAGACCCAGGGCTTATATCTTGGGGAAAAAGTATACTTGCTCCGGGAGGAATATGTAGGTGGTTATGGGTGTCACAGCCTATGGTGTATGCTGCACATCCAGGGTTGTTTTGGAGGAAAGACAGAACTTACAGTGAGAATAGGTGTTCCTACATAAAGAGTAGTATCAACTAGATATTTTGGAGGCATTGCTGGACATTTAAATAGATTAGCATTTAAAATAAATGCACTCTTGTCCCCACAAATAAGTTGCATAAACATTAAAGATTTTAAGCAAAAAGTACTCATCCTCTCTTCTAATTGCTCCACTAGAGCAAAAAGAAAAAGTCCTCATCCCCTTAAAAAGGGGAGGAGGGGAGGATAATGAGGCTAGTGACCATCACCGCCAAACAACACAATCTGAGAAAACAGTACAGTGGGTCATTATTAGACCTTTTGACCAGTGGCATCCTTGCCTGGCAGGTGTGTACCACCACTGGGTTTCATGGGCTTCTGTAAATAAAGTGATTTGTGGTCCCCCTCTATTGGACATTCATCTACTGTGGAACCATTTGGTGAAGAGAAGCTTGAGTTTCTAATGCACTTTCGTCAGTGTTATGAGAGCTGATTTTATACTATAACCACCCATTTTACTTCCTTCATGATTGATTATATGAGAGCCAGAGGACTGTGCCCTGGATTCTCAGTGGAAGAACACCATCTGATGTCTCCAAGTGTCTTGCACTGCGGCTCCCATGTAGGAGAGAGGTGGAGAGGAGAGACATCAGGGCTGAGGCCATCCCAGTGACATGATCACTTCCTTAGGCTGCTGCCTTCACCTCAAAAAATGGGATCTGCCTCTGGTCTCCAGTGAAGGGAGAGGAACCTTCCTTCAGTTGACTGATCAGAAACATGTTATCCACACAGAGAGGTGTACCACCATTTAGTTGAAGTGGGGATAACTAAAGAAGGGAAAACTTGCACTAGTTTGCCTTTGTTTCCCTCTTCTTTCACTCAGAGATATAAAATGAGCAGATGTTTTGGGATGTGATTCTTGATTATCTTTGGATAGCAAAACAATAAATAGGGTTTCACACAATCTAAAAATGGCTTTTGTGTGCAAGAACAGGATCTTTGAAAAAAATATGTAAAAAATGGCTTTTGTGGTCAGTGAAAGCTGTTGTTGCTTGAATGATGAAAAATGTTTTAGGTGCAGCTGGTGTTCAGTGGTGTTCAAGATGCCAATCAGCAAAGTTTTATTAATCCCCTGTAAGTGTGCAGCCTTGGATTAAACACACGTTAGAGGAGGCTGAGGCAGTAGGATTGCTTGAGCCCAAGAGTTTGAGGTTGCTGTGAGCTAGGCTGAAGCCACGGCACTCTAGCCCGGGCAACAGAGTGAGACTCTGTCTCAAAGAAAAAAAAAGAAAAAAAAAAAAAAAACAAAACACACGTTAGAGAGTATAAATAAAAGACTAATTCCTGCCCTAAAGAAATTTACACGTTCAGATAAAGTCTAATTTATCTTTAAAGTTAACTATAAACAAGTGCTCTACAAAAAAAATATTATCACCTGTGTAGGCAATGACCTCTAGTATAAGCTTTATATTGGTTTAAAAATAAATTAGGTTAAGTATGAAAACATCTGTTCAACATTTTCATGTCTCTACCCATGTAACTCTTTATTAGAAATACCGGTTTTGCCCAATATTCTTTTTTTCTTCTATTTTTGTTGCCACTTGAACTCAAAGTTTTGCCCAATGTTCATACTTTCTGCTGAACTAAAGTGCATACCAGTCTCCAGAAGATGAGAAATGGACAGAAATTTGTAAAACAGTCAGCAGCAGTCATGGGAGGACCAGGCTACAAAGAGAACATCCCAGACCTCTTGGGTACTGCTGGGAGGAAGGATATCTAGGACCCACAGATCCAGCATCCCAGATTGCCTCACTCACTGACTGAACAAACTTTTTTAGTTTGCAGATTTTGGTGGGGGGTGGGAAGGGAGTATTAGAAGCTTTCTTTATTTTTTTTATTTTATTTTTTTTTATTTTTTTTTTTTGAGACAGAGTCTCGCTTTGTTGCCCGGGCTAGAGTGAGTGCCGTGGCATCAGCCTAGCTCACAGCAACCTCAAACTCCTGGGCTTAAGCGATCCTACTGCCTCAGCCTCCCGAGTAGCTGGGACTACAGGCATGTGCCACTATGCCCGGCTAATTTTTTCTATATATATTTTTAGTTGGCCAGATAA
>JAQIFY010004260.1:0-11895 GCA_028533085.1 Varecia variegata
AGCCTGTCTGCTTAGGCTTATAATTTATTTTAAATTAATTTTTTTGTATGGTATGAGGCATTGCTTCAGTTCTTTTTGTCTCTTTTTCCTTAAATATTTAATAGAATACACCAGGGAATCCATCTGGTCCTGAAGGTTTCTTTTGGGAAAGTTTTTAATCATAAATACAATCTCTTTAAAAATATGAAGCTATTCTATTTTTAAATTTTTTCTTTGTCAATTATGTGATTGTGCATTTCCTCTGAATTATCAAATTTATTGGCATGAATTGCCATAATAATCTTTATTAAGTATTTTATAATTTTAAAGGTTTCTAGTAGTTCTCCCTTTTTCATTTCTGATATTTATATTTTTGTACTCTTTTTTCTTGATCATTCTAGTGTTTACAAATTTTTTTGTTTTTGAAGACACTATTTTATATTTCATTGGTTTATTCTATTGTTTCTGTTTTCTAGTTCATTGATCCTTTTATCTATATTATTTCTTTCATTTTACTTTGTTTTTAATTTGCTCTTCTTCCTTTAGCTTCTAAAGGAAGCTAGATCACTGATTTTAAAACTTTGTTTATGATGCAACATTGAAAGATATAAATTTTCTCCTAAGCACTTTTTTGTTTGCATCACACAAATTTTGATGTTTTCATTATCATTAATTTGAAATATTATTAATTTCACTTGTTATATCAGCTTTCACCTATAGGCTATTTAGAAGGGTATTTCTAAATTTTCAAATATTTGGAGATTTTCCAGATATTTTTTGCTATTAATTTTTAATTTAATTCAATTGTGGTCATAGAACATACTCTAAGATTGAATTCTTTTGAAATTTATTGAGGCGTATGGTCATCATGGTGAATGTTCCATATACACTTGAAAAAAAAATGTGAATTCTACAGTTGTAGGGTGGATTGTTTTATATATGTCAGTTAAGTTAGTTGACAGTATTTTTCAGATCTTCTACATCCTTATTCAATTTTTCTATGTTTTTCTTTTAAATACTGAAAGAAGAATGCTCAAATCTCCAAAAATAATTCTGGATTTGTCTATTATTGTCTTTAATTTTGTTATTTTTTTGCGTTATAATTTCATAGTCACATTATTACATGCATAAGTAAGATTATTAAGTCTCTTTGATGCATCAATCCTGTTCCTCTTTATCTCTGATAATATAATTTCTCTTAACGTCAACTTTGATATTATTTATGTGGCCAATCCAGCTTTCTTATAGTTAGCGTTTGTACACTGCTTTAATCTTTTTTACTTTTAAATTATCAGTGACATTTTATTAAAATGCATCTCTTGTATGTGGCAATCCAGTATTTGGTTCACAGTTTTCCGATTCTCTGCTGTTCTGCGCTGGGCCTCAGAGAGGCTCGCCCTGTGAACACACAGCTTGGACGTGTGGCCCTCTTCTTGGACTCCCTGCCCTGCAAGTCACAGCCACGCCTGCAACTTCAACCCTCAGTCCCTGCCTCCCGGGCTCAGAGACTGCGGACTCTGTTGGAATTCCCTTCCCTGAGCTATTGTCCAGAAGGTGCTTCCAGGCAGCAAGCTAGGGGAGTGTCTGTGCTTCACCCGTTTGCCTTTGTTCTCTCAGGGATTATAATTCTGCAGTGACTTCTGTTCCATAGCCAGTAGTTAGTTTGAGTGCTTTGTCTGTAATAGTTACTTCATGACTGGGGCAAGCAAAATCTGCAACAGCAGTTTTAGCACATACTTTCCTTGCAAGCATTTAATACTTTTCTTGTGAGCATTGGCACGCAGGTGAAGGGCTTGTAGAGCTAGAAGCTTATAGTATTTAGAGTAGGGTCTCTTTAAGAAAAAGAATACAAAATTAAGGTTAGGTGTGAATGTGAATACTTGTCTCGAGAAAATATGTCACAGCAAATCACAGTTTTTAAAATTTGGCAAGTACAAAAAAAATTGGAAAATAACAAGTATCACAAAAGCAGAAAATAATCTACTGATTGTATTATTAAATGCGTATCTGTTATAATATTTTTTATCCTAAATTTTTGGCCATAATCTTTTTTATTATCTCTTTATAGATCAATAATTTCATACTATAATTTGCTTTACAGAGAATGGCATGGTTGGTTAAAATTTGTTTTTTTATTATTAATAGTTTAGATTAATTTCTTTTAGCTTTATAGCATGTCATTGGTGTCACTTTTTAAAAGAATTTTCAGGTTGTAGTCACATTTATGGAAAAATCAAAGATTTTTAAAAATACATGAGGTATACTATTTCTGGGCATTTCAAGTTTACTTATGCAATGACTCAATGTGATCAAATTAGCAAGAAATTTATAATTTTCTCGTATTTTTTCCTGAATGTGTGTCTTCACTCCCTTCTCCTTTTATTAAATCACTGCCTTTGATGAGATATGACACTTTGTTAAAATTTGCTTCTGATGTCAGAATAATTTCTTAGTATTTCATCCTTTCCAAAACAGCTTTCCAAGCCAACCGTAAGAATCGGTTGTTAGAACGTGTTTCTTGCTCCATTGGGCCCAGTAGTCCAAGCAGAGCAGCCCAGCAGTAAGATACAAACGTGAGCATCCTAAGACGTTTCTGTAAGATGCATCATGATCTCTTTTATTTCAGGGAATGGAAGAGTTTGACAGAAAATATAGCTTTTTTTGACAAATATCTTCATGACTTTTAAGGGATCTTAATGTATTCATCCAGTCTGAAGATCGATCTAATATAAATATGGTCTCTCTTATTCACAGTTGATAAACAAAAATATAAGCAATTTTTAGAATCGGAATAGGCTATCGAGGGTCTTGTAAGAGTTTAAAATATTTTCATTTTTTCCCAAATGTTGTTTAAAATTCATCTCCTTTTCCATTAAGTATTCTCTTTGATTCTCTATAAATATTCCTAGGTCCATGATTGTAAATGAACTATCCATCATTCATTAAAAAGTGAATGCAATTATTGGTCATTACAACACTTATTAGAGCATAGTACTTATCGATGTCAACAAATTTATCTAAACAAAGCTACTGCTCTTCTTCACGCTCTGTTTCGACCATACAAATTTTGTTTCTCTTTACCATTGTTCATCTCTCCCCTTTCTTCTCCCTGCCCCCATTTGGGTGTGTCCTTATTTTTATAATTTCTGTTATCAATTTTGTTATCATTTGAATTATTTGTATTTTTAGCAATTATGAATCTTTACATTATTTTTATAATTTTGGACCATCATGGGTTTTAGTTTTCATATTAAAATAATTAGAAAGTTTTTGACATTTTGAACTTCTGCACCCATCTTTTGCTGTTGTTGTTTTTCCAGAGGGAGTGAAGGTATATGATTTTAGCTTCCACCAGGATAGTGTTGGTATTCTCAATCATCCTAAAAGCACATACAATACTATGCTTAATTTAAAGTATATGCAAGGACAATTTTAATCTGATTTAAAATTGTTGCTATGTGCACTGAGCCACAGATTATGTGATATCAGAACTGTTAGATTTTGATTACACAAAAATGAAAATCATTTTATGTAAAAATATCTCAAACAAAATTTAAATGTCAAATGACAAAATGAAAACTGAGAAGAAAGATTAGCAAATTCTATAACAGACAGGAAGTTAATATTTTCATCATAACAGAAATAAAGAGTCAGTAGTGAAAAAAGTACAGTGTGATTTTGTTTTAATGAGCAGAGAACATGATGAGAAAATTCACAGAAGAAATAAAAAAACTTTTCCAGTTATAATAAGAAATATCTATAGATGATTTTGTCACTATTTAAAGGGAAAACTCATTTACGGGAAGCTACGTTTTTTGCATTTAAAATTGGTAAATTATTCCATGCACTCATTTCTTACACAAGTATTTTTGGAATATCTACTATGAGCTGGATGCTGCTAGATGCTGAAACCTTTAAAAATGCATAAAATTTTTATGATCTCTGTAATTACAACCATAAGCTAACTCTCTTAAACTCCCAGTGGGAGTTTAAATTGATACAACATTTTTAGAAGGCAAACTGGAAATATCTTCAATATTTGCATATGATTTGACTCAACAATTATGCTTGCAGAAAAAAATCATTGGAATAGTGTGCAAAGATATGTGCACATCAATACTTTTCTTGGTTCTGTGTATAATATTAAATGAATTAGTAGTGATTAAGAGTAGAGGATTATTAATAGTTAAATAAATTATTATATATTCAAACAATTGAAGCTATGTAGCTATTAATGTTAGTTTAATGAATGAATGAATGAATGGTGAGATTATAGTTACTTTTGCCATCTTTTTAAAATTAATTATTCAAATAACATAAGTACATTCAGTTTAAAAAAAAAATACAGCAAAGCAAGTCCAATATTTCTGTGTTTTTCTGTCTAGATGATCTATCCATGCTGAAAGTGCTGTTGAGGTCTCCGATAGTTATTGTATTGGGGCCTATGTCTCTCTTTATATTGATAATATTGTCTTTATATATCTGGGTGCTCCAGGATTGGGTGCATATATAAGTAGGATTGTTATATCCTCTTGCTGAATTGACCCCTTTTATCATTATATAATGACCTTCTTTGTCTCTGTTTACCGTTTTTTTCTTGAAATCTATTTTATCTGATGGAAGTATAGCTACTCGTGCTCTTTTTTGATTTCCATTTGCATGGAGTATCTTTTTCCATCCGTTTATTTTCAGTTTATGTGTGTCTTTATAGGTAAAGTGTGTCTCTTAGAGACAACATATAGTTGGTTTTTATTCAATCCATTCAGCTGCTCCATGTCTCCGATTGGAGAGTTAATTCATTCACATTCTATGTTATTATTGATAGGTAGAACTTACTACTGCCATGTCATCATTTGATATCTGGTTGTTTTATGGTCCTCGTTTTCTTTCTTACTTCCTTCTTGCCTTTCTCTGTTAAAGGTGATTTTCTCTGGTAGTGTGTTTAATTTTTTGCTTTTTATTTTTTGTGTATCTATTGTAGTGTACTTGATTTGAGGTTATTATGAGACTTGCAAAAATATTTTATACTCAATTATTTTAAACATACAACAATTCTGTTTACAAACAAATACGTAAGCAAAGGAGAATCTAACTGAAATTCTAACCTTTAACTCTATCCCCCCAGCTTTTTAACGTTTTGTTTTTTCCATCTATATCTTTTTATGCTATCTATGTCTCAAAAAGTTGTTGTAGACATTTTTGATAGGTTTGTCTTTTAGTTTTCCTACTCAAGATATAAGAAATATATACTCTGCAATTACAGCAATAGGTATTCTGCATTTGTGTACTTACTATTAACAGTAAATTGTATAACTGCAGATGAATTTCCTACTGTTCATTCTATAAGTAACAGAAAAAAAAATCTGGAAATAACTCAAATATCCAACATAGGGGATAGGTGAATAAACTAAAAAGAAATGAGGAATTCCTCTAAACAGTACTATGCAGAGATCTCCAGAATATATTGTTAAATAAAAAAGCAGAGTAGATGTCTATAATGTGCTACTATTTATCCATGAAAGGAAGAATAACAATATATGTGCGCAATTTCCAATGTTAAAAATATAGATGAATAGATAATATATATATTTTTTAAAAGTGGTGGTTATATGTAATGAGAGAAAGAAAATGGGGTTGGGTGGGAAGGTGGAAACTAAATTTCTTGAAATAAATGTTTTTTAAACTTTACATAGAAAAATATAAATATTTCACTTAATTATAAAACAAAATAAAAATTGAAAGTAATACAAAACCTACATAAAGTTAGTGCCATAAAGTGCACAGAAAAAAATTATTCCAATTGATCAATTGATTTGAAGACATAGTAATTTACTTATATATCCTTAGTAAAATATACCCTTTAGTAGGAACTGAAATAACTGGAAAAATAAACTTTACTAGTTTTAGTAATTACACAATTGGTGGTAGTACGGGTATTATATTCCAGTTGGTATAGGGTGGGATAAAGCAGATGATAAATCATGTTGGTGACACTAAAAACAATGTTTTGTATTAGGAGAAAGGAGACAGTGCTGAAAGATGAATAAGGTTAAATAAAAATCCTGTTGTCCTAAATTTGAATTTGAAATATGAATATAAACTCACCATGTGTTTTATGAGATAGATAGAAGGATAGATAGATAACACGTAGATCATGTATGAATGACCACTCAGTAGCAAACAGCACAATTAGCACCCGGATTTTTATTGCTAAATACAAGTTCTCACTAAAAGAAACCACATTTCATTGGAGAAATGGCAGAGTTTTGGTCTGGATCAAGATATGTACAGAATGAGCCTCGAATGTCTCATCATATCAGGAAGTAAGGAAGCCGTCAAAGACTACTAGTGTCTGTCTGAAGAACCCATTTTAATAGACTCTCATTGGGCCTCCACTGGGCCAGACAGAACTGTTTGAGTACCAACAAGATAATAAATACAATGAAGTCAAACACATAAATATATTTAAACCCATCAGTTTAAGGTGACATGAAAAGAAAAAAAGAAACATCCCTTTGGTCACATTTAAAAGATGCTAGAGATGTTAAGGAACCAAATCATTATTGTGAAAACTAGAAACTGAAGGGGAAAAACAAAGCCTTTATCTAGCATTTCCCCTGGATAGTGTACCTAAGGTTAACCAGAATTTGATGAGGACAAATTTCTGTTATAAAAGTAATCCACCCAGCACAAGCAGGAAGAACTGTGTAATTAGAATACCATAATTCTGTAGTGCCTGGCGAATGACTGGATCAAGGCGATGCTCATCTGTGCTGCTGTCACCACTGAAGAGCAATCTGGCACCATGTGCCCCCTGATGGAGTTCAAAATGCCATCCATGAAGCAGCCTTGGAAGGAAAAAAAAAAACAAAAAAAAAAACAGCAAATAGTAATAAAAGAAGAAATAAAAAGTAATAAAAAAAAGTGAAAAAAAAAAGTAATAAAAGAAGGCCTCATATACATAGCAGTGAAATGGCAATATCTAGCATCTTATTGGACCTCAAAAAAACTGAATGAATAAGTGAATACATTTATTGAAGATACTCACTTTGGATTTGGAAAGCTGCTAATAATGTACGCTCAAAACTCTCAGTAGAAAATACTAAGAGAAAATTTGTTTCCTAATGAATATTGAACGTACATGATTATTGATTCAGAGGAGAAAGACAAAACTATAGCCAATATAATGTAAGCACATAGTCTTCTTCCAAGATAAAGCATATTTCTCATATGAAAGAAACAGTAAGCTGTTATCGATTGTGACTCACTATTAAATTCAGCTTGCAAGCTTCTCTCAAAAATAATCATAATAAAAGGTCCTTCTAAAAGGGTTTTTTGCTGGTTAAGGCTGGAAAGTCAGCATGGGGTGCACAGCCCCATGCCGGGGAGAATGAGTGTGCGGAGGAGGTGACAAGCTCTCTGTCCACAGGGGAAGGAAAAAACTGTGTCATCCACATAACTTGAGAAGTCACCCTGCTGAGCTGTGCTGTGGCTTGGCAGTGATGACCCTCTTTGTCCACCCTGTTGGGCTCCTACAGCTCTGACACTCATAGTACTATTAATATTGCCTACCTGGTCTATGGCATTGATTACTCTGTGATGATATCACAAACTACATCTTAGGCATTTTCTAAGCAGCTACCCAGAGCATAGGCACACACAGTCTCATACTAAGAACCCATTGTCTAAACCATTTTTATTGAGTTTAAAGCCAGAGCAAAAGTATGATTCCACTAGTATAAAACAGGCATACTTAAGCAAGGAACAACTGTGTAAGTGGAACAAAGCATTGGTTTTTAAGAAAAATTTATTAATACAGCTTTATTTATCTAGCAATGTTGAATTGCCTAATGATATTCATTTGCATATTGTAATTACCTTATCATTGACTCAAAAGTTATCTATAAAGGGCACAAAACATGCCACCAACAAACTTTGCATCCTAGGACACTCATTTAAACCTCTCTAAACCTCATTTCTTTATCTGGGGAATCAGGGAGAATTGCAATAAGTCATCTCCAAAATACTTCCAATTCTGGAGGGTTCTGAGACCATGATAATCTTTTAGCATCCTATGCTCAACATCACAAGCAATACCCACCTATACAGTGTGTCTAATTGACTGTTTATATGTGCATTTAAGATCATAAATCCAAAAATGTTTTAACACATTTTTCTAGAGAATCAAAGGCTATACCTACTATAATCTGTATTTAAAAAAAAGAAGAAAAAAAAGAAAATCAGATACAGATACAGATCCTGCCCAAAAGGCTGCTAGAAGGATAGTGATGCAGATAAAAGCAGGTAATTTTCAATGCTCAGAGGCACTAAGTGTTACCACAGAGATACAGACAAAGTACCCTCTCAGCATCAGGGAAGCATTCATGTCGGTCATGACATTGGAACTGAATCTTTAAAGATGAGAAGGGTCTAGTAGAGTGTCTCCTACATGTTTCCAAATACCTGTCATAGTTCCCTAAGAGTTTAGTCCTGACTTCCCAATATTATTATTATCTAGTGGGTGCTAAAAATGTTTTTTCCATTGAATTGAAAATGAAGAAATTCTAAATCCTTGGATCACATCCGAAAAAGACAAAAAATTACACAAACAAGTTTGAGATGCTAAGAACAAAATTTCTAAAACCCTCTAAAAATGTTATTCACCATAACTTGAAGAAATTTCTCAAAATTTCCAGCAACCCTTAAATTTGGTAGCCAGTGCTGGCAATACATCAACCTCATAATCAGGGCATTTTTGCTTATTAATTATATCCTAATTTATTAGCAATAATTAAGCTCATTTATTCTTTGATTCTTTATAGAGAAAGAAAAAGAACTGGCTACCTTGACGATAATCCATTACACAATAACATTAAATTTAAAAATGAATGTAGTGGGTATGCAGAGAGGATACAATTTTAAGTATACAATGAATACATAGAATTTGTTTACCCTATAACATAATCTTAATGTCTAAATAGAGCTCCTATTCTCCCAATATACTAGAACTTGAAATGGCCATTTTTATAGTTAAAAAGCATTAACTTTTTCAAACTAATAAAACTTAATTATGTTCATTAGAAGGTTTTCTCCATCAATTTGGTCTTTTCTCCACTCTTCTCCCTATTCTTCCAAAGTTGTCTTACCAAACAAAAACAGCTTAAAAACAGAAAACTTGTCACAGCCCGACAGCCAGAGAGCACGGTTACTTTAAAAAGTATCCCAAAACACTTACAGAGCAGGGGTCCCGAAACTGACAATGAACACTTTGCAAATTTTGGAAGTGTCTGAGTCATCTTTCCTAATTACTGCCACCGTATGATACTCAGTTACTCACAGTGTGAGATAAGATTGAAAGTCTGTGATTGTTCTGGGGGGCCTGGGAGAGATCACAGGGCACAGGAGGCCGTAGCAGCAGGAGGGGTTGCAGCCAGACTCCCCTCAGGTGATTTCTGCAGACGATGCAGCGTCACTGGAGCCGTCAGCACCAGGCAGGGGCCGGGCGCTGTGTCAACAGTCTCACCCTCCAGCCCACTGGCTGGATGACCCTGCTCTTTTTCAGTTTTAAGTTTCCTAAATGCATTTAAAATTGACAATTTACTTTCAATTCTTCTCCTGCCTCGGTCTTTCTTTAGCAGAAAATAAAAATATTCCTCTTTTAAACCACAGGCTTCAAAGTACTAAATGACCCTCTGAAGGAGTAACTGTAACTCTAAGTATCACATATTCCAAACCAGAGGGCAACAAACCCTAGGAAGGAAGAATCAAAGTCGCCAATACCTGCCAATTTTCCAGAGCCTTCGTGACAGCGTTGGTGATGAGTGAAATGACTTAGAACGGGTGAGATGCAAGGGAAGGGCTGGTTATTCCCATTGCTGGAGGAGCTGGGGGGGGGGCCGTGGCCATTCTGCAAGGGCAGAAGAGAAGGAGGAAAAACCCACTGAACTTAGAGTTTAGCTCATGGTTACAACTGGTCACAGGCTCTCATTTAATATTAAAACTAATTTAATGTTTTAAACCATTTGTTTTCTGTTTTTCATAAACCTTTTCAAATGTATACTTTTAAGTAAAAGTTTCCTAATCATTTTGATACCTATTTCCTTAGATGTTGAATCATTTCTTAGTATATTTGAGAATTTTTCAAGTTATATCCTCAGAGTCCACAGCTCGGAAAAGACTTACAACAGTAACTTCATGCAAGGAAATATTTTTTGATATTCAATAACAGAATGTATTTAACGAGTCTAAGATGAACCTGCTCCCCAATGCACTGTCTTTAGAAAAATCAGGAAATTGTGAGTTTCGTTGTATACGATCCACGCCCATGCTATTTCTTTGATTATTCAACAACCACAACAGTGATTCTCAAATTTCTGCATACAGAAGAATTACCTGGAGGGTTTGTTAAAACACAGAGTCCTGGACCTCACCTCAGGCCTGATCATTTCCATTTCTAACATGTCCAATTCCATCACAACCCAGGTGATGATGATGATATTGATAAAGGTAGCACACTTTTGAGACAAGCTTAATTAGAAAACAGGAAATACACTGTTTAAATATCCATACAGACATAATTAATATAAAGAAGCTTAATGATCATGAACATCGCATGACATGTAGAATCTTCTCTGAACAAAGTGTAGCCTCAGAGAAAGCAGAGAGGTTCATGTTAACCAAAACTTTTAACATGAATAAATAGTACCTGTTATTGAGCTGACACAGGAGGTTAGGAAATAGAACTGACGCATTGGTATCAATAAGGTAATATGACATTAACCGCGTAAGACAGGAAGTGAACTACAATCAGAACAGGCACAGCATCAACGAGCTGTGTCAAACCTAGTGTAGTCAGAGGTTCACCACGTACAATTTGCTGGTGTAAAATGAGGACATCTCATTCCCGTGCTGTGACCCAGCAAACACTCTACAAGTGCCACCCCGCAAATGCTGAATTTCAATGCATATTTCGGTTTTCACATGCAATAGCTTATATGAGATCAATAAAGCTATATACACTAGCCAATATATTAAGGTAAGAATATTACATATGATTTTGGTGATCACAGGTAGGTAAGATGGTGATCACTCTATTTGGACAGTCTTAGCCATACTCCAAATGACAAACATAAAGCAATTAGAAATAGCATGGCTTTAATTCGATAAAAAAAATCTTATGATGACAGATATCTAGTTATCTGTCATGCAAAGATCATTCCTCAGAAGGGCAAATTAGAAATCCACAGTCTAGAACAGCCATTCCTCATGTCTAGAAAACAATTTTCATAAGTAAGATTTTTGTTGTTCGATACGGCCTTATTAAAGGGGGTCAGATTATATCATGTTTTCTTGGCAATGGACAAGAAAATCAGGACTGTAGCCATAGCTGTTTTGTTGGGAATTGGTAAGCCATTTAAACAGGTGGGTTTTCTCGCTCTCGTTTAAGGATTGATAAATACGCTCCCATTCCCTGTCAGAGTTTTAAATCAAGTGAGAGATAGGCAAAAATCCAGGCAGCGGGAAATCAAAATGACAGCTTCATTTTTAAAAGAGCTGTTGGGGATATTTGCAGTAACGATGGACTTCTTATTACTGGAGACAGACTCGCCTTTCCACCCACAAGTGGTGCTGGACAACCGCAGGTCCCCCCAGCCACCTGCCCTCCCAACACACAGGGATTTTCCTAAGATGTTGATGACAGTAATTATTTCATCACGACATCTGTAAATAATTCCACATAGTACATGCTCTCTGGGTGAAAGCATCTTTCTAGGTACAAACATAAAAAGTGTGATGGAAACAGACACGAGGTGATGTTTCCTACACGCAACACGATTCCTGCTCGTTGACAACAAGTCTGGTGACCGAATGGACCACGTCTGAGGGAGCGATTGACTTTAGTCCGAAATGTTGACT
>JAQIFY010004261.1:0-11895 GCA_028533085.1 Varecia variegata
AAAAAAAAATTACTGGACAGATAATAAATACTTCACAGAATCAATGTACAGAATGGAGGAAAGGACTTAAAAGATGGGTATGGAACACAAAAACCTAGGAAAAGGGGTAAGTGGTGGCTATGCAAAACTCTTCATTAGGATATCACTCCTGGCAGTGCCAAGGAATGGTGTAAAACTCTCAGGGCAATGCTATAAAAAGTTACCTAAATATCTCCATGTCTCAAGTCTCAAATTTCCAGGCTGGAGTAGGGAAGAGTAGGATTGGGGGACAGGAAATTATCAGACATCTTCAGCTTCAATAGTGCAGATGGGGTCTGTCTTCCACCAAGACTTAATCAGAAACCAACCTCCCACCCCAAGAATGGATGTTGGACAATAACAAATGTGCATTATATAGAAATTACTTTTTCTTGATTTGCCCAAACTTCTAAAGCAAGTGCAGAGCATTGATTTTATATTCTTCATATGGCCTAATCATTTATTATGTTGTCCTATCATGAGGAAAGAGAAAATTAGTGACATGGCACTCTGTGGCTATCAATCAATTATTGCAATCATGCTGATGGTGTCCGGTGTACGTGCTGGTAATAACTATCTAACCACTGAAGCAGTTTACAACATCCTTCTCATAACCTTAATTTCTAATAATATTTTTACAGTCTTCTTATCTGTGTATAACTTTTTAACAGAAAACATGCTGTCTTCTATTTTAAAGTAATTGGGATTTCACCCTATAATTTTCTAAGCATTTACTATTTGGGACTATTAGGTAGCTTTTGCTGTTGTCGAAGGCCTCATATTAATTGTGAGCTAATAATATTCAAACAGGTTTAGTGTGAAGTGTAAACTTAGTTTTGGGGAAAAATCTATTAAATTTCCTTTTTTCTCTGTTTTTTAAACAAAGATTTATATCATATTATCTGTATCCTTAAATTAAATGCTGTGACCTTCCTTTTTCCAAAGATAGCCCACATTATATTTATCCACTATATTTTGTACCCCTTTCACCTACTTCAGCATATTGAAAATTTACACTACACTGGGTTGTGGTGTTTGCATGGATATTGAAAAGAATGCAACTGCAGGTTGAAATCATATCTTGGTGTTTAATGGGCAGGGTTGCAGGATGGTGTGGGAGCATGTTTTTTTCATGTTTATGAAAGAATATCAGAGGTTTTCATTTTCTACAGCTTTGATTGATTGCATCTCCTTCTCATACATAGCTAATTCAAATTATTGTGCCTTTTGAGTATATAATATGAGCCTAAAGTTGCACTACAGCCTCATACTGTTTGTAAACTCTCTAAACGATTCTTGCCAGGAACCAGCACTCAAGGGGAATGTTAATATTCTAGGATATTCAAGGAGCTTGAGTTGATTTTATTTTCAGAGGAAGCTTTGTCAAAGTGAAGGTACAAAAGAAGCGTATTTTGAAATTATTTGTTCATGTTAATTTGTATGCTTGACCCTTTGTTGTCTTTTCTCTCTTTAGGTTAACTGAGATACCTGTGTATTATTTAAATATTATAAATAAGTATCTGTGTTTTAAGTTTTAAAACATTTTCTGATCATATAAATATATAAGCTCTGATTCTTAAAGCATGCAAATGCTATCAAATATAAAGAAAGCCTAGATAAAGTTATATAGTCCGGAACTGATCACTTCTTTCTTTTCTCAGGGATTGGGAAAGTAGATCTTTTACAAATAATCTCTGTGGTTTGATCATCATGAAAGATATTGTTTCTGAAAAGTGTCTTAGTGAATTGGTCTGGACTTAGTTCAAAGAAGCTGTGCTTCAGGTATATGTGAAATGAAACTGATGTTGCAAGACTAGAAGATATAACTGAGTAGATTTGAATGACTGAAAAAAATTGGCTAGTCTTCTACTTTAAAAAGTTTGTTTAGTCCTGATGCAAGGAAAAGTTCAGAATGACTATGCATGTTCTTTTTGTTTGTTTGTTTGTTTCAGCATATTACAGGGTACAAATATTTAGGTTACCTATATTGCCTTTGCCCCACCCAAGTCAGAGCTTCAAGCATGTCCATCCCACAGACGGTGCACACTGCACCCATTAGGTGTGTATATACCTATCCCCTCCTCCCCACTCCCACCTGCCCAACACCTGATGAATGTTTCTACTATATGTGCATATAAGTATTGATCAGTTAATACCAATTTGATGGTGAGTACATGTGATGCTTGTTTTTCCATTTTTGTGAGACTTCACTTAGTAGAATGGGCTCCAGCTCTATGCAGGATAATACAAGAGGTGCTAGATCATCATTGTTTTTTGTGACTGAGTAGAACTCCATGGTATACATATACCACATTTTATTAATCCACTCATGTGTTGATGGGCACTTGAGTTGTTTCCACATCTTTGCAATTGTGAATTGTGCTGCTATTAACATTCTTGCTCAGATGTCTTCTTTATAGATGTCCTTTCTACCTATAGATTGTGTAAACTTTTTGGAAAACATCTATACTCTTTTCAGATGAGGAATGACACATTATTAGGAGACATTTAGAGGAAAAGTTATGAAGTAGCTGTTTGCAAATGCAGTTGCTGATATTTTTCCCCCAGAGGCTTAATTTTGTGTAACCATCTTTTAAATGAAAAGGGGGTAGGTGTAGTAAGGCTTTTGGGTAGTTTACATATATAGGCAAAATACAGAAATTTAGCATAAACTGAAATTGGTATAGCCAAAGAAAAACAAATAAATGTGAAGATGGAGGGGAGACAAATAAAGCTTAGAGTACGAAACATAATATGCTACCATTTATTATTGAGAGTAAGGGAGCTACATAGCTTTTTGTTCTTTTTAATTGCTTATTATCCAAACTATCCATACTTGACTAGTATAAAGAGACTCCTGGGTCCATAGCACTGATATTTTTTTATTTCCTATTATATTGTAAATTGATTTATTTTTCAATCCATATATTTGTACCCAAGTGGGAGAGCTACATAGTTCTCTTTCTGTGCTTCATTGCACCTTTTGGTTTGTACAAGCCTTGGGTGAGTACCAGAAGGGCAGCTGTTCACACCCTGGGGAAGGAAATTCAATGATTCATGAGCATACACAGGAAAGAGCAAAGACTGTGTTTGTTCTTGAGGATAGTCTGCAAGATTCCATTCTCAATGATGCAGAAATTTGAATGTGAAACAGGTTCTGATCTTGGCATTTTGCCAGAAAACTCTAGTTTTATTGAAGTCTGTTAAGCAAATACTATACAGATTTGTAAGCTTATGTGGGAAGTTAAAAATGTGATTGCATATCTTACCATGTATGGTGGAATTATCTATTTAAATCTAATCAATTTTAAGAACTAATAAGTTCAATTCTAAAACATTATTTTTTAAATAGCCATTTATTTCTTAATTAACAAATAAAGGCATGTGTATTAAAGAAAATGTAAATAATATAGCCATGAAAGAAAAAAAAAGGAAAAGAACCAGTAATCCCATGTTATTCCACACTAAAATATATATATGTAAATATGTATATATGCATGTGTGTATACATATAGCACATAATAAACATAGTATATGTAAACATTTTAGTTAACAATAAATGGTGGACATCTTCTCATCACATATTATTCTTGTTTCATCAATGTTCTCTTCTAATTCTTTCCCTCAACTAATAGTAACAAAGAAGAAAAAGAAAAGAAGCTGAGAAACTGGACTAAAAATATAATTTAATTTCTCTAAAGAGATTTTTATTTATAACATTTTAAAAGTTCTTTCAGAAGTAAAAATAAGTGCCTAGGAGAAAACCAAGTATATATTGAAAACTGAATTGTATAAAATAAACAATAAGATTCAATAATATCAGTTACTCTAGATAGAAAAATATTAACTGAGAAGAGTTGCATACATGTTATGGAAGTAAGAGTATTTCATAAAATGTTAAAATGTGTTAATAGAATAAAAAGAAGGCACGCCAACCTGTTTTTCAATGACAACTGTAAGAAATAACAGAATTCCTCAAAGAACTTAAAAGTAGACCTTCAATTTGATCCAGCAATCCCACTACTGGGTATATACCCAAAGGAAAAAAAGTCATTTTATCAAAAAGACACCTGCATACAAATGTTTATTGCAGCACAATTCACAATTGCAAAGATGTGGAATCAACCCAAGTGCCCATCAACTCATGAGTGTCTTAACAAAATATGGTATATGTGTACTATAGAATCCTATGCAGCTATGAAGAAGGATGAATTAAGGCCTTTGCAACAGTTTGGATGGAACTGGAGACCATTATCCTAAGCGAAGTATCTAAAGAATGGAAAAACAAACACCACATGTACTCACTATTAAATTGGAACTAACTGATGAGCAGCGGTGTGCACAGAGGGAATTAAAACTCAGCAGAAATTAAGCAGGGGGGAAGGGGGAGGAGGTGGTGGGTGAAAACCTACCTAATGGGTACAATGAACACTATCTGGGTGATGGTCACACTTATCACCCTGACTCATGCATAACAAAGTCGATACATGTAACCAAAAACATTTGTACCCCTGTAATATTTTGAAATAAAAAAAAAAGAGTTAATAGAATTTGGGCGCATCCCTAAGGAAAGACTTTGAAAACCATGATGAGCACTCCCCCTAGGATTAACTCTCGGAACTACAATTAAATCTGACAAAAAACATAAAAGATAAATAGTAGAAAAACGCAAATGAATGTATTATATCTTTGAATTAGCTGTGTTCTCATTAGAATTATTTTCTGCAGCACCCCTTGCCATATATGCCCTCAACACGTATTTATTGTGTACCACTCTGGCCCATGCAATCCTGTAGAAATGGGTGATGAAGTGGTGAAAATGCAAATTCCCTGACCTCGTGAAGCTTACATTGGACTTCTAATCTTTTATTACTCAATTCACATATTACTCTCACTGTGAGGACTTTTTAACACCCATACTGGAACAGATAAGCTTTCCTCATGCTTCCATAGTACTCCACAGAATTATCAATTGTCACCATTATAATGTGTAATGTTCTAAAATCAGTCTTGTTTACTGGACCATGAGCTCCTTGACAGCAGGTTGGTTGGATTACTCTTTGAATCTCCAGTGCATCACAGGGCAAATGGCCCCAAATAAATTCTTGATAAATGCTTACATAGTGAGTGGGTAAATCAATGAATAAATGATAAGTGAATCAAGAGAGTATCTTCAACTGAACAAACTAAAAAATTAAAAATTTATATTCTAAAATCTAAGGTTTAAAAGAGTTATAATTAAAAGTTTATAAAATCATGAAGGCATACTTAATATTTCTGTATCAAACTCTGGAATTTGGAAAAAAATATAATGGTGGTGAGACCATAATACATATTAATATAAAATTTGTCAGAAATGGTTTAGACTCCCCTCTCCAAAAAGTGTCCCTGTAAATTAATGAACTTGGGATATGATGGTAAGTATGTTATATAATTTTTTTACATGTTGAAATGTTCATCATGAAGGCCTTGCACATCCTCTACTGTGGGATGCACATCCCTCACTGACTTACTTTTCCTGCATTTTTCTCTCTGGTGGATACTTTCCCCAAACAGAGACAACTCAGATTCAAGAGGTGTGCTTAGTGTCTTCGTTGTTACTCTGATCAAGCGGCCCTTCACTCTGATCAAGCCGCCCTCTCCTTCTTTTCATTATTGTTTGCTGATGCCTTTCTGTTCACTCTCTTTCATTCAACAGTATGCAGACTTTGGCATAAGCCTCACAGTCTTTCTTCTATTACCATTTTGTGGCTCCTTTAGTATCACCATCTTCAGCATGCAATGGACTCTACGTTTCCTTTTTTTACTCTTCTAAAGGTCATTTTTTTTTAAATATCTTTTACAGATACACACTTGAATTGTCATATGATGAGATTTTTAACCACCATTGTCTTCGGTCATGACTTGAATATCTTAACTCCTTAAACAAAACTTTCTCAGTGTCGTTCCTCTTTTTTTCCCCAACTCAATTGCACATAAACCTATTCTACAAACACATAAACAGCAAACAAAACTTCTTTTACCCTCTCTTGTGCTTTCAGTTCTCACCTCATTTTTCCTACTTCCCCAAATTTCTTACTCTGCTTCTATTTCTTCCTATTCATTCTTCACCCTCCACAAGCTGTCCTCTACCTCTATTACTAGCTGCCTTCCTATTAGAAAATCCAGTGGACATTTTTCTGCCTTTATCCCACTCTGTCTCTCAACAGCAGTGAAATTTGTTGGCAACTCTTTCCTTATTAAGAAACTCTGTTCTTTTTGATTTCCAAAACACCACACTCTTTTAGTATTTTCATCACTGTTGGCCACTTCTCAGACTTTGTTGACATCATGTCCCTTCCTTTACCACTAAGACCTGAATAGCCTTCTCTTCTCTTTCTAGATGATCTCCTACATTTCCATGGATTTAGTTGCATGTCTCTGCTGATGACTCCAATATTTATATAATATCTGTCTTTGTTCTCATCAGAATCAGATTCTATTGTCATAAATATAACTACCTATTGATCTCTCTCTCTCACAGAATCTCAAACTTTGCACATATGAAATAGAATTCTCAATTTCCCCCTCACAATGCCATAATCCTCACCCCATCTTACCTGTTTTAATATATGACATCACCTTGCACCCAACAGATCAACCCCAAACTCATATCTAATCAATCATGTAATTCTTTGGTTAATTCTCCTAAATATGTCTTGCATCTGCTGCCTTATAGCCTTATTTTCTTCTACTTCTTTATTGAAGACACCTAAGTGCTCTCTTAGTGCTAAAGCTTCTTGTCAGATCTCCCTACCTCCATTCTTGCACCATTCTAATTCAGGGGTTTGTAAACTTTTCCTATAAAGAAACAGATGGTGAACATTTTAGGCTGTGTAAACCATGCAGTCTCTTTGTTGCAACTACTCAATTCTACCATTGTAGCAAAAAAGCCATCACAGACATATGAAAAAATTGGTGTGGCTGTGTTCTGATAAAACTTCATTTATAAAACAGGTAGTGAGCCCCTGCCATGCTACAGCTAGAGTGAGACCTCTAAGTACAAATTTTATTGTGTCACTTCTCTGTTTAACACCTACCCTCAATGACTTCTTACTACATTTAAAAGAAAACCCAAATGTTTTAGTAGCTTTCAAAGCACTGCTTGACTTGGCCCTTTCTTCCCTTTCCCTCTTTATCTGAGGTCATAACCCTTCAATCACCATTCTGCTTTCAGCTTCTTAAGCATAGGCAGCACTTAGGACTTGTTACATAATTTGTAAGGCCCCATGAAAAATAAAAATGTGGGAATCCTCATGTAAAAATTACTAAGAATAACGATATTAACAGACCATTAAACCAAGCACAAGATTCTTCTGAGAATTGGACCATGTGCTACTATACAGCTTGCACTTCTATGAATCCTGTATTTCCACCCTATGGTCTTTGAACATGCTTTCCTAGGCCTTGAACGATAGCCTCCATTCCCACTCCCCATGCTGCTCTTTCTCATCTTTTAAGCTTCAGATTAAAAATTGCACCTCCTCAGGCAGGCCTTTCTAACTACCTCGCTCCAAGTAGAGCCTCTCTCAGTATTTATATATTATTCCTTGATTTATTTTTTATCATACTATGCTTTTCATTTCTTCTACAGTAATTGTCATTATTGGAAATTATATATTTTTATTTGACCTATAGAGTGAATTCTTATGATGTGTTAATAATCATTGATTTATGTATTAATTACCCAAAATAAATGAGCATGAATTTATAATTAATGCTAGATACTATGGCAAATGAAAATAATTCTGAGAGGTTACTTCATTTTTTCCTAACCTACATTTTTATTATAATATTTCATTGTTATTTTGGGGTATATATGGAGGAAACATGCTCTGGGGACTAAATAAGTCAGTTGTACCCATTATGAGAGAACTTAGACAAATAAATTAAATTAATAAATTCTTTGTTTTAATTATTCCTGAAAGGATCTGTGGAAGTGCTAAAATGAAACCACATATATTTAAAGATAATCGAAAATAGAGCCAATCTTAAGGAATCAGAAAGTCGTTGCTTTTAGAAACAAAAATTAGGCCATTTATGATAAATGCAAAATTTTATATATAGATAAGCTAGGTTATATAAATATTTTTATGACAACAGGAATAATATATATATTCTTCCACAGAAGACTTTTCTGGAACATTAGCATGAGAAATTTTTGAGCGAGTCCTTTTATTACATGTGATTTCCTAGACAATATGATATGATATAGCAACCAATATCTTTAGTTTTAATTTTGAAACACTTTTAAAATTATTGTTCATATGTATTTTACTTGTTTTAATAATCCAAAATCTAAAAATATAATATTAAATTATAAATTTTTTCATAATAAATTCTAATTGAATTTTAATTAAATAAATTTTGATGTGATTTCTATGAAAGGCTGAGATACTGATCAATAGATACTATCAATGTTTTTTGTCTTTATGAGTCAATTTATTATAGTACTTAAAAATGAAGATCCACAAAATGAATTCAAGTCAATTAGTTTTCTACAACATGAGCTTACATTATAGACATTTTGCATATTTATTAAATTATTAAAAATATATGCTAAGATATTAGACTCACAGATAGTCTTTGTTATTTTGCTATTAGCATTTAAGAGCTGGGATTTTATTATTGTTCTGACATAAGATCAAACATTTTGGTATACTCATGAAAAACAGATGTTATTAAAGAAAGAGCACAAGAGGATTTTTATAGCTCTATGGATTTTTTAAAAGTGTGGATCATCCAGATTAATTCTATGATTCATATTTGTTACCATTAAAACCCAACCCCACTGAATTTAAAAGAGTCAAGTTGGCATTTTAGCTGATCTTATTGATTAAATTGAATCAACTAATGAAGCTATTTTTAGAATGATATAATATTAAATACAAAAACTTGTTTTTAAGAAAATTAGAGAGATATGCTTTCTACAAATGCTTGCTTCAATATAAACTTTTCAGTGATTTTACTACCAATTTACTAAATACTTTTGAAGTGGTTGTACTTATATATATATATATATATATATATATTTTTTTTTTTTTTTTTTTTTGGAAACTGGTATACAAGAGAAAGAATTATTTCTGGAGTTTGGACAAGCTAGTTTAGATTCTGGTTCTACTACTTCTTAGCTGTCACTACAGGCAGACAATTTAGTTTCTGTGAATCTCAGTTCTGTATGTGGAACAGTCCTAGAAGTCCATGGTTGCATAAGTAAGAGGGTAGTTGTAAAACCCAAATAAGATAATATATATACAATCCCTTGACATGTATGAATGATATTGTTATTTTTGATGATAGTAAATGCTTAATTATTTTGTAAGATTCCAGAAACATGGCTGAAATATTTTATTGCTTTTGGTTCAATGTGATATTCTTATTTTTATGTTTTTTTTTGGCCAATTCTGGGCTTTTTGTCCTTTTTATTTTTTCTTTATTGCCTTTTATATCCTGTCCATGATGTATCCCTTGTCATTTTCTATATTGCCAGTTTGGAAATATCCCAAAGTATATCATTACATAGGTTCTACCACACTTTGATGACAGCTATTTTGTTGGATGAGGGCTCTTCCATTGATTTGTTACATGTTGCATAGGAATAGATACCTAGAGACACATATTTGTTAACTTCCTGATATAGCTTGCACTTGCAGGTGGTGTTTTACACAATTTAACATCATTTTAAACTCTCTAGTTGAAAATATTTCAAAGCATTTCCTTGACATGAGCGAGTTTTACACATTTTATTCCCTTATATTTTACTTTTTATAACCGAGTTGGGTTTCATTCTAATAGAAGTGTTCCGATAAGCCTACCTTGTTGACAACTTTTAACTCCATTTAGATTTCGTACTGTATTGCTCTGTTTTTATTAGGTAACTGATATGCAATTTCTGTTATATAAAGCACTTGAAATGAATTCCTGATTCCCAAACTATATTTCTCTTTTCCTCTTGTGCTAGAAAAAAGAATTTAGAATAACAATTGCAAAATCATATTATTTTTCCTGTTAATTTTCTTTATTTCTACTTCAGCACATGGAAATAAATTAGTGATTCGCAAAAGGATTCCTTGCTGAAATTTTTAAAGATAAAATAAATTGTATCTAATAGATATGTATATATACATAAACATGATTCATTTCAACCACATTATATAATAGAAATTGCCTGTCAGTTACTTCATAAAAACAGAGTAAGACAGTATGTGATCTAAATGGAGTTAAAATGTATTATATGTTGTGTATATATACATAGCATTTGCCCAGAAGAGAGATGAAAGATGTCTTTAACATCTTATTTGCCACTTCAATACTATATTATCTATAATCCTTGACTCTATAACTATATTCTAAGAAAATAAATGTATTCTAAGAAAATTAATTCTAAGGACTTACATGGAGATTCATGTACAAGGATGATTATTAGAATATTTCTTATAATGGAGAAAAATTAGAAACAGCATAAACACCCCATATTAGAAGAAAGAAATTACAGAAATTCATACACCGTAATGTGATATTTACATTAAGACATGTATTCATTGGTACATGTGTAGAATGTAGTAAAAGGCAATACAAATATAAAAGGCTAAAACAATATAAAATTGTATATTCAGTATGATCCAAAATTGAAAAAATATAATCTATATCAGAGACTAGAAAAGTATATCAAAATGCTAGTAATGGCTACCATTAGAGAGTGCTAATACAATCTTATTTGTATTTTTTTCTTATTTTTCCATTCTATCATGAATATGGGAGTTTAAAATAGGACACATATTATGTAAAATATAATTTGTAGTCAGAATAGTTTCTTTCTTGCTCACATGGTGTGATAACTTTAACTTTTTCAGAGACTTAAGAATTCTAACAACATCTCAGGGTTATAATTAGGTCAGGTGCTACTATTCTGCATTTCTATTATACTCTTTTATGATTTCATAAACATATCACAGAGAAGCAGTGTATACTGAAAACCAAAAGGCCAGGCAATTTTGAGACTGCAGTGTAGAGAAGTAACTCATCAAGTTACCGTGTTACTCCTTATGAATTCACACTTTGCCATACAAAACAATTGAGATGTTCCATAACACACACAAATGAGTAGCAGATTTAAGCGTCGTGACACTCAATTGGGAATGATTTCTATTTCATCCCATTGCCTTCCAAATGCAGTTGTGTATATAGTACATCAATTGTACTTCAGTTATTTTAACAGACAAAATGCATGCTTAGAAATATTGCAGTACCAATGTACCCACATAGGAGGCATAGGGAGTACGAAAAGTTGCATATTTGTTCATTTATTCATTCATTCTTCTAGGAAACATGTATTGATAATCCTCTGCTCTATGTTGCAGAATGGAAACCAGAGTCCTCATTTTACCTTTTTAATATTTTAGTAATCTATTGTTTACTTCTTCTTGTTTTGATTTCCTTCCTACTCCATATTTATTGAATATAGGTGTTATGTCATAGTTTCATTTTTAAAGCAAATAAGGTAAATTGGATAACCACATTAATTTGTAAATAATTTTTTGTGATTAATTTTTTGAAGATGTTTTAAAAAGGTTATCTCTGTGACCTATAATCTGTGATCTTTATAGGCAGTCAAGTATTTTCACTATATCTTCACTTATTCACTCATTTAAAATGTATTTATTGTGAAAATGTTATGGGTCTGGCATGATCATAGATGGTGAATAGTGTGAAAAGTACAAGTTATGTCTCTGCTCAAGAGACTTAACAGTCTAGTGAAAGAAAGGAAATTTATCTGTTAATATAATTTATCTGTGCTATATTTGTTTCTCTTTGGATAATATCTTTTAAAGAAATTTT
>JAQIFY010004262.1:0-11895 GCA_028533085.1 Varecia variegata
AAAAAAAAACCCACATATTTAAAAAAAAAACCTCATGAACAGAATCATGACAAGGACAAAGAGAAGAGATATTTAAAACAGTATTGTCAAGAGATAAAAAAACCTTTAAAATATTTTACAGTTTATATGAGTTGATAAGGATGATAGCAAGACTCCAAATATCAGTTGGATAGAACTTACATATTTAATTTATTTAAGGGGAAGATAAATATATGAAAATATATAAATTAAATATGTGATACATAAAATAAATAAAATGTAAATATGTGAAATAAAAAAAATTAAAAAAAAAAAAGAAATAATCCTCCCAGATTGACCAGCACAATTAGAACATTAGTAAGCCGTAAGGGCTAAATTGATGGCTGCTGTGCTCATGATTTAGTTCTACGTTCCCCTGCCTGACTGGCATCACTACTGCACAAGGTTGGTTGACAAGAGTTTATGGGAGTCTAGAACACCAGTCTGTTATCAGCTTTTGACAACAGTGCACTGTGTTTCTATTTGAAGTGGAATCTGTGAATATTTCAGCTCAACAGTACTTTTTAATTCTGTCTGCTTAACAGCCCATCATGTCAAAGAAGACCAAGAGAACACTGAAGGAAGAGAACAGATTTTTTAATGAGCATTGGGAATTGCAATATTATCTTGTTTCTGCTAAAGATAAGATGATTTGCTTGCTTTGTGATATTGCAATATCAACATTAAAGAAATTCAATGCTGATCAACATCATAACACTCATAAAGACTACAGATACTTTAATTTAGAGAGAGTCATGAAAGGTTGTATTGCAGAAATTAAAAGATGAAAAGCAAAAGCAAAGCTAATTCTTTCAAGTAGCAATACGACCTGGAAATAATGCCACTGAAGCAACTTATAAAGTAGCTTATATACTTGGGAAAAAGGGGAAGCCATTCAGTAATGTAGAAATTGTGGAAGAATGCATTGTTGAAGTTGTAGGATGCTTAGACCTTGATAATGTTTCAAAGTATAAACAACTGCTTTTTCAAGGAGAACCATAACCGATTGGCAGCATGAATTAACCTTCAACTTAACAGAACAACTTCATGCAATATTTCAATAGAAAAATATATATTATTCAATTGCTTTGGATGAACCAACTGGTACTACTGACTTGGCACAGATTTTATACTTCATTTAGGTCATAACAGAAGATTTTCTTCACTACAAAGAGTTACTTGCTTTGGGTACTCTTGCAACCAGAACACAGGGAATATATATCTTCAACAACTTTCAGGATAAATGTTGTGAAGTTGGACTGAATTTGGTAAATTTAGTGAGTGTATGTATAGACAGTGCACCTTCCATGACAGGAAAACATGAAGGGTTTATTGCACAGATAAAAAAAGCATTAACAGCTGCAGATGCTCTCATTTCTTTCCATTGTAGCTTGCATCAGAAAAATCTCTGTGCCAAAGCTACGATTTTAAGTGACACTTTGCAACAAGTTATAAGTATTGTTAACTATATTCGTGCATGCTAAAGTTGAATGATGAGGTATTCAGTGTGAATTTGCTGTATCATTCGAAAGTGCATTGGCTATCACAGGGACAGGTGTTAGCCAAAATTTTATCTTTGTAAGAACAGATAGTTAAACTTTATGAAGAACAGAATCAGCAATGTGAATTACTGAAAGAAGGTTTCCAGAGGAATGCAGCATTTCTGTGTGATATCATGTCAAATCAAAATGGCTATTAGTTTGCAAAGTAAAACTAAGTTTGTATATGATATGTGGCCAAAAATTCAAGCATTTTGAAAAAAGCTATCTTTTTTCAAAACACCTCTTCTTCAAAAGGAAATTTCAGATACATTTTCCCTAGCAAAGGTCATTGATGAGCAGGATGATATATGCAAATCATTTGAGGAATAAGCAGCTGTTATAGACCTATTAATTGGAGAATACAATGAAAGTTTCACCAACTTTGAGAATCGTGACATCTCACTCATATTAGCATTTCAGCCTTGCCTAGTTGATATCACCAAGGCACCTAAAGAGCTACAGATGGAATTGATTGACCTTTCAGTAGATGAGATTTTAAAGTCATTGTTTGATGCTAAGAAGTATTCAATTGAAATATGGAAAAATGCAGTAGAATACCCATGCCTTTGGCAACATGCCCCATAAATGCTTTCTTGCTTTTCAACCACTTATTGCTGCAAATCTGCATTCTTCTACCTAACCCAAATCAAGACACCCTTAAGATCACAAATGACTGATAGCCATCTAGAGGATCAACTGAAGTGGCGGATATCCATGCTGCAACAAAATATTAAAATGCTTTCCAAGAAAAAGCAGACACAACAAAGTCATTAAAAGGTTAGTTAACTTTAAAATTAACAAATAGTTTTCATTTTTTGAAATTATTAAGTACATATTAGATTTTTAAAAAATAATGTATTTAGTGTATCTAATTGAAGTTTCTTGAATGCAGCCTTATTTGATTACAGCTAAATTAATGTGGCCTTCCAACATGAAAGGTTTCCCCACCCCTGGACTAGACCAAATCAAACTGTAGTCACTCATGCTAAATGCCACATAATCAAACTGAAACTTTAAGGAAGCAGATAGATCCCAAAACAGATGATTTTTTTTCCCGTGAAAACAGGAGATTCTGGTCTGCTTGAGTCAGCATAATAAGGAAGTCCCTCTGTTTTTACCCTTACAAAAAAAAAAAAAAGTAACCTGCTGTTAATCAGTTTTTTTTTTTTCTATTGCTGTGTTATCTTGTTCCAATCTTATAAAACTCCCTTTTCGGCCATTGCCCAGCAGGAACCCTCATTCTGCTTTATAGAATGTAGGCTGCCCTGATTCATGAATCACAAATAAAAGCCAATTATATCTATAATATAACTACATTTGTTGTAATTTTGTCTTTTGACAAGGTGCTAGCTGATCTCTCAGCATGAGAGAACAGGGTGTGGTAATGCAAGGAAACTATTTTAAGGAGCAGCAGATGAAAGACAGAAGATTAATACACAACAATGACCACGGAGAAATGCTGAGGTTCAACTCTATCATCAGGTTCTAGGGCCCATTGGATGCTGGGCATGAGAGATGAAGATGAAAGAGCAGGAACTGATTAAAGGTGAGGATGGAAGGAAAGGTGAAGGAAGTAGCAGGAGTGGGACAGGAAGATTTGGGACTTTTACAGTATTCTAAGCTGAGCTGATGTGGGCTGCCTAATGATGCCTTGGTAGTTTGGTCCCTGTTAAAATGGTAGGATCAAACAAATAAGTACTATATTAAAATCCTCTTATGTAATAGTTAAGAATGATTCACTCTATAATTGAGGGACACTGCAGTAGGCAGTGGGATTACAAATAATAATCATCATTATTGTGATATTAATAGTAATAAAAACAGCTCACACTTACATGAGGCTTACTTGTATGGTGTATATTATGTGCCAGGTATTTTTCCAAGGGCTCTACATATATTACCTTCTTACAACTACTCTATGATGTGTTATCCTTATAACGCCCATTGTATGGATGATGAATGAGAAGCACAAAAAGGTGAAGTGTTTTTCTCAAGGTCACTCAGCAGGTAATGGTGGAGCCAGGATTCCCACCCCAGAAAGTCTGGCTGAGGGTCTGCAAGAAATTGCCCTCAAATAACCTACTCTTAGGTGTAGAGGCAGGAAATACACATAACCATAGAGATGACCATATAAGTCACTTTGTCCTGAATGCTGAATTAGTGCTGTACACAGTAGATGCTCGGAGGCCTGGAGGTGGGAGAAAATGTTGTGGGTGGCTGTTCACAAAGGTAATGGGTCTTTAGATTCAAAAATCAAACTCAAAGTTAAATAAACAAAGAAGGGTATTCATTGGTGAAGTACCCTAAAAACTCAGGAGTTCATCTTCTGGCAAACTTCCCCTTCCTTATCCTGGATGTTCTTTCTTCTTTTGGTTTAATTCTCATACAGGTTCTCTTCATGTGGACCTCCTAGCAGCTTCAGAATTATATTCTGCCAGTTTATCAACACTGATAAGGAGCTTCTCCTATCCTATGTTTCTAGTAACAGTTCCAGGACTGATGTGTATTGATTCTAATGTTCACAGTTTTAGAGATGTGTTTATTTCAGAGCCAGCTACTGTGTGTTGGCCTGGGCTGCATGCCTGGGTCACGTAGGCATTCCACATATCGGAAGGGTGTCTCTCCCCAAATTATACAAAGTGAAAGTATAGGAGAGGTGGTTTCCCAAAGGAAAATCTAAGTGCAGTTGCTAGAGGAAGAGAAGATGTTGGTCTTCAAGAAAAAAAATAAAACAAAATAACAGATTTCCTGCCCTTATATTTTCATGTGATATGTTGATCAAAACAAGTCAAGTACACAGACAACTGGAATAAAAGCAGCATTTAAAAGTGCCAAAACCTCTTGGGCAAAGAAGGAGGGCTTCACATAGAAATTGGGGTTAGAGTTAGATTGTAAGGATAATTTTGAGAGGTAAGCCTGGGGGAGGATAAACAGAAGGCAAAAATCCTTTCCAGTGCATGGAAAGGCAGTATCAAAGCCATCTATGGCAAAATATTAATAGAATATGTTATGAGAATGGCAAATCGTTCAACATCACAGGAAGAAAATGAGATAGTGAGGGTAAAGCTCAAAATTTTGATGTTGGCCAGATTATGGAGAGACCTTGAGTGATAGGCTAAGAAATACTTAGATTTTATTATGTAGGCAGTGGATAGATAACCACTGCATCTATTTCTGCAGGGAAGTAAAGTAAATCCATCACTAATTTAAGAAGATTAATCTAGCAGAGATTGCTATCAAATCACGGATTCCCAAATCATTTACCATTTTCATGACTGTACCCACACAGTTAAGATTTGCTACAGGAAACTGCATAATTGATTGATCTGTCGATAAGTTTAGGTTCATCAAACTCAAGTGGATACACGACACTGCTGGACAATCCTATCCACTATCTTTAGCTACTCTCACTTTCCCACTTTCTGAAATGAGTATTTCACGCTGTGTCTTCCACCCTCCAAACTCCTGCCTCTCAGACCTTCCTTCATTTGCACTGTTGCTTAGTCAGTCCAAACTCTCCTCCCTTCCCACCTGGACCACCACAGCCCCTTGTCACCAGTGCCCTTGATTCTACCCTTTTTCTTCTTTGCCCCATCTGTGGCTCCAGCCCAAGTACAAAGTACTGTAGGTGATGTGGTGGAGTTAGTCGTTAAAAATAATAAAGTCCCAGAGTGAAGGAGAAAGAAGGTGATGGAAAGGTGTGAACATATTTTGAGGCTGAAGAGATAAAGCCAATAGAAACAATTAAGATGCAAAGAAAAAAGTGAAGATTATTAATAGAGTAAGGCTCCAGATGGAGAAATATGATGGCGTTTCAGTCAGTCTGAACTGCCATAACAAATGACCAAAGACTGGGTGGTTTAAACGACATTAATTTCTCATAGTTCTGGGTGTTGCAAATCTGAGATCAGAGTGCCAGAAGATCTGGTGTATGAGGAGGGATCGCCTAGTCTGCAGATGATGATCTTGCTATTCTCCTCACATGGCAGAGAACAGGTGTGTGTGGGGGGGGGGAGAGAGAGAAAGAGAGAGAGAGAGAGAGAGGGGGGAAGCAAGCTCTCTCATGTCTCTTATAGGAGCATTAATCCCATTCATGACCTTATCACTCTCCAGAGGCCCTATCTCCTAATACCATCACATTGGGGGTTAGGATTTCAACATAGGAATTTGGGGAAACATCAACATTCAGTCTATGACAAGTGGTATTTCAATAAGGATGCGTCTTCCACTAAAACGAGTAAAAAGTAACAAATACTTGCTGAGTGTTTTACTAGGTAAAAAGGTGAAGCTGCTGGCTTCCTGACCAGACCTGAAATCTAGAGATGCTACATTAGTGAATAGGTACTAGAGAAACTTATTCAATACTGTATTTAATCACCTTTGAGGCCCTTCTCCGTATATTGGAATTTAATTGTAAATCCAGCATAAAGAAGATTACAGAGTAATATGCATGGGAAAGAGGCTGGGGAAGCTTTTTAAATTCGTGCTTTTTTTTCCTTGGTGGTTTGTGGCTTATGCCTGTGCCATTGTGAGGTCCTAAACCCGCAGATCCAACTTAGCCTTGGTCAGGGATCATGAAATAATGTTTAAGTGGTGCTGAAATTCAGCTTAGTTTGGGAGCATTTAACCTCAGAAGAAGGCATTAGATCCAAAACAACACTAAATACATTATTAATGTATTATCAGATTAAATTATTATTAAATTATTAAATAGTACATATATACAAGAAGATAATAAAGTCATATTTTAGCATGTTTCTTAGAAACTTATTGATCATGCAGATAAAAATGAAGCAAAATGGATTCGAATGATATAATTAATATGTTCAAAATAATAGGTATATACAAAAATAGAAATAAAACATAAACAGAAAATTGTTAGTATTTTTGAATGCCTATAAAACATGCAAATAATGTACAAATACTATGTGACAAAGAAATTTCAATAAATAAAAGAATGAACAACACAATAATTCAATCAAACTAGAAATCAATGACAAAAGGAAGGCTAGAAAACTGACACGTTTGGAAACTAAAAATCATACTGTTAACTAACCCTTGAGTAAAAGAGCAAATACTAATAAAATTCTGAAGTAATTGGAACTGATAAATAAAATTATTACATGACAAAATTTATGAAGTATAGCTAAGGCATTGTTCAGTGGAAAATTTATAGCTTTAAAAACATTTACCATAATAAAAATGGAAGGCACAAATGAGCTGACTGTGTAACTAAAAACATTTAACACTCTACGAAAGAGTTAAGCCAAAGTAAGAAATAAAGAAAATAAAATTTATGACAAAAATTTTCATATGAGGCCGGGCGCGGTGGCTCACGCTTGTAATCCTAGCACTCTGGGAGGCCGAGGCGGGTGGATCGCTCAAGGTCAGGAGTTCGAGACCGGCCTAAGCAAGAGCGAGACCCCCCGTCTCTACTAAAAAATAGAAACAAATTATCTGGCCAACTAAAAATATATATAGAAAAAATTAGCCGGGCATGGTGGTGCATGCCTGTAGTCCCAGCTACTCGGGAGGCTGAGGCAGAAGGATTGCTTGAGCTCAGGAGTTTGAGGTTGCTGTGAGCTAGGCTGACGCCACGGCACTCACTCTAGCCTGGGCAACAGAGTGAGACTCTGTCTCAAAAAAAAAAAAAAAAAAAAATTTTCATATGTAGCATTTATTGACCTAGGCATTGTTTTGAATGCATAACTTACTTGGTCCACAATAATAATGAGAAATGCAGAAATCAATGAAATCAGCTCCCACTATTTTGTTGTCAAATCAAGTGGTAATTTATTGGTTCATTCAATTAATCAAGTGGCAAAATTATTAAACTATTTTAAACATTAAGTTAAAATAATCTGGACAGTTTTTCTTTAGAGTTTTATCAAATTATCAAGGAACCATTAATTTCTATCTTAATTTTCTCCCTCAAAACAGAGAGACATCTGCCTAATTTGTTTTACGTAGGCTAGAAAAACCATATCTCCAACAATTAAAATAATATGAAAAATAAAATTACAGGCCCTTTCTACTTACAAATTTAAGTGCTAAAATGCAAACAAAAATTAAATCCAACAATGTAATATATGGTGATTAGGTGTTTACCTGAGGAATTCAAATATGGTTTTAATAACAGAGATTCTCTTCACTAATGAATTAAAGTAAAAAATTACATTAACTGAATAGATGCAGAAAATCCATTTGATAGCATCCAATTTCTATTTGTGTTAAAAAAGTTCCGGACAGCTATGAATAGATGGAAAATTATTTAACTTGATAAAGGCCTATGACAAACAATACTTACTGCCATTTAAAAATACAAGGTCTCTACTCCCACCATTATTCTGCACCATGGGATTGGAGGTTCCAACCAATGCAACCAGATATGAACATACTAATCAGAATGGGCTTGTTTACATAAAATTCAAACATTTCAGTTGTTTGGGATCAAAGGAGTTTATGTCTTCCTCATGCTAAATGACCTACACGGGTTGGCAGAGGGCTGGGCTCATTATCACTCAGAGTTGCAGGGTGAGGAATAGACACTGTCTTAAACATGCCAGTATCTGAGGGAAACTGACAGCTTAGGGGGGGTCTTGCATCCACAGTTAAATGCTCTGGTTACAAAGTGATACATGTCACTTGCTCTCAAAATTCAATTGGCCAGAAATAGTCATATGGCTCCACCCAAGAATAGGGGAGCCACAAAGTGAAATCCTAATATAGACCCAGAAGGGGAAAGATATGGAAATATTGGTGGATTCTACTAATGATTATCACAGAGGAATATTAATTAGAAAGGAAGACTAGACAAAAAAACCATCCTTCTTTGCAGATACATAAGTATCTACATAAACTAACAAGAACTACAAAAAAACAATAGCCAAATTATTATAACTAATAAGATCTTATAGCATTGATGTTGAATACATGATCATTTTACAAAAACAAAGAGTAGTACTATATATCACTTTTGCTCCTGTCCATTGCCTCTTCTCTTGTTATTATGGAGGAAATATTTGTTTTCCTTCCCACTTTCAGATGATCTTTTCTCACCTATTCAAGTATATATCAATTCTCCACTTCCCCTTGTGTATCATCCATTTTTCCTTCATTTCTTAATATTTTCTATCAGCACTCAAACATTAAAAAAGTTCTCACATCTTAAGGATAATCTTGTATTGGTTTCATATCCACCATCAGCTCCCACCATTTTGTTGTCATTCTTAAGAGCAAAACTCCTTGAAAGAATTGTCTGTTCTTGCTGTCTCCAATTGCTTTCACCTCTTTGTTTCTTTTCTTAAAAAATAAATTTTATTGTGTATATTTAAGGTGTACAACATGATGTTATGAGATACAGATAGTAAAATGGTTACTATAGTGAAGCAAATTAACATATCCATCATCGCCCAAAGTTATCATTTTTTTTTGCCTTAAGAGCAGCTAAAATCTACTCATGAAGCAAAAATCCTGAATATAATACAATATTATTTACTACAGTCCTCATCTTCTACATTAGATCCTTAGACTTGTTCATCTTACATATCTGCTACTTTGTATCAAAAGAAGTCCAATACACAGACATAGAGAACAAAACAGTGGTTGCCTTTCTTTGTCTTTTGAGCCCATAATCTTTCACTATTCTTTCCAAGGTAAATAATGACCTTTCATGTTGCTAATCCTGTAGGTGATTCTCAGGTCTTCTCTAACTTGACCTAGCATTGGTATTTTATAAAGTGGATTACCACCTTTTCCTCTCTATTCACTTGGTTTTTATAATACGGTAGCCTCTTAGTTTTACTCCATCTTTATTGGCTGCTCTTTCCAATCTCCATTCATTTCATCTTCTTCTCTGTGACTTCTTAATATTGGAGTACACCAGGATCAGTTCTTGAACCTCTTTTCCCTGTTACTCTCTTTTAGTGATTTCTTCCACTCTTTTAAGTTTACGTGATAATGTTGCTCAAATTTATATCTCCTGGACAGACCTTGCCTCTAAACTCCAGACTTCACATATACAAGTGTCTATTCAAATTACATTTGACTATCTAATGACATCTAAAATTGCTCAGGTTTTCCTATATTTTAAAATTTTTATTTTATTTTGGTAAGAATATGTAACATGTCATCTACCCTCTTAACAGATTTTTAAGTGTTGTTAATATAAGCACAGTGCTGTACAGCAGATCTCTAGAACTTATTCATCTTGCATAACTAAAACTTCATATCTTTTGATTAGCAATTCCTCACTTCTTCTTCCCTCATCTTCTGATAACCAACATTCTATTCTCTGCTTCTATGAGTTTAGCAATTTTAGATACCTATTATAAGTGGAATCATGCAGTATTTGTCCTGTGACTGGCTTATTTAATTTAGCATAATGTCCTTGAGTTTCATCGTGTTGTTGCATATTGCAGGATTTCCTTAATTTTTAAGGCTGAATAATTTCCATTATATGTATATACTGCATTTTCTCAATCTATGCATCCACTGTTGAATGTTTAGGTTATTTCCACCTCTTGGCTATTGTGAATAGTGTAGTAATGACATTGGGAACACTAATATATGAGATCCCGGAATTTGAGATTAGTGTATTTATTTGGGTAAATACTTAGGAGTGGGCTTGATAGATCATATGGATGTCCTATTTTAAAATAGATAGGACCCCTCATAATGCTTTCCATGGTGGCTACACCATTTTTCATTCCCACCAACAGTATACAAAAGTTCCAATTTCTCTACATCCTCATCAGCACTTGTTGTCTTTTGTATTTTTGAAAATAGCTATTCTAACAGGTGTGAGGTGATATTTCATTGTGTTTTTGATGTGAATTTCCCTGATGATTAGTGATATTGAGCACATTTACCTATATCTTGTGACTATATGTATCTGTCTTCTTTAAAAAAAAAAAGCCTCTTCATGTCCCTTCTCCATTGAAAACCAGGTTTTGTTTTGTTTCGTTTCATTATTAAGCTATAGGAGTTGCTTATATATTTTGGACACTAACCCCTTATTCAATAAACAATTTGCAAATATTGTCTCCCATTCCATAGGTTGTCTTTTCACTGTGTCATTTGTTACCTTTGCTGTGCAGAATCTTTTAGTTTGATATAGTCTCACTTGTCCAATTTTACTTCTGTTGCCTGTGCTTTTAGTATTATATCTATGAAATTATTGCCAAAACAAATGCCATGAAACTTTCCCTGTATATTTTCTTCAAAGAGTTTTACAGTTTCAGGTTTTTTATTTAAGACTTTAATGCATTTTGAATTGATTTTTGAATATGGTGTAACATAAGGGTCCATTTTATATTTATTTATTTGTTTACTTTTTATTTCAAAGTACTATGGAATACAAATATTTTTGGATACATGGATCACTTTTATAATGCTTGAGTCATGGTTATAAGAGTGCTCGTCACCCAGATATTGTTCATTGTACTAGTTAGGTAGGTTTTTACCTATCTCCTCCTTCCCTGCTTCCCCCATTCCTCCTGGTTGATTTCAGTTGAGTTTTACTTCCCTCTATGCACATGTGTGCTCATGGGTTAATTCTGGTGTAATAGTGAGTACATGTGGTGTTTGTTTTTCCATTCTTTAGATACTTCACTTAGGATAATGGTCTCCAGTTCTATCCAAATTGTTGCAAAAGGCATTAAGTCATCGTTCTTTATGGCTAAGTAATATTCCATGGTATACATATACCATATTTTGTTAATCCACTTATGAGGTGATGGACATCTGGGTGGATTCTACACCTTTTCAATTGTGAATTGTGCTGTGATAAACATTAATGTGCAGATGTCTTTTTTATAAAATGACTTCTTTTCCTTTGGGTAAATGCGCAGTAGTGGGATTGCTGGATCAAATGATATGTTGACTTTTAATTCTTTGAGGAATATCCATACTGTTTTCCATAGAGGTTGTACTAATTTGCAGTCCCACCAACAGTGTATAAGTGTTCCTTTCTCTCTTCATCCACACCAGCATCTATTGTTTTTGAACTTTTTAATAAAGCCATTCTGACTGGGGTAAGGTGATATCTCATTGTGGTTTTAATTTGCATTTCCCTGATGATTAGTGATATTGAGCATTTTTTCATAAGTTTATTGGCCACTTGTCTATCTTCTTTGTAAAATCTTCTGTTCATGTCTTTTTCCCACTTTTTTTTTTGAGGTTCCATATTGACATCATAAATCTTTTGTTTTTTAATTTATTTATTATACTTTATTATGGGGGTACAACATTCTGGTTAAGTATATTGCCCATGCCCCTCCCAACCCCCCGAGTCTGAGCTTCAAGAGTGTCCATTCCCCCGACAATGCACATCGCA
>JAQIFY010004263.1:0-11894 GCA_028533085.1 Varecia variegata
AAACAAAAAAAAACTACATGTAACCACTGATTGTGCAATCCCACTACTAGGAATTTGTCCCAGGGATATACTTACAAAAAAGAAAAAAGTTCACTAAGTCTTCTTTATAAGAACATTCAACCCAACATATTACTTGTTATTGTAAAACATTAGAAACAATCAAAGTGTCTAATTGTGGCCTAGTTAAATGAATCATGGTCTATCCTCTGTAGCTGCTCAAGTGTATATAAAAAATAAAAATAAAAAAGGCAAAACCAAGATGCCAAACAGCATGTACAGTATTATTCCCCGTGTCAAAATATATATAGTGCACACACAAAGATACATGACCGGACAAACCACTGTTGGCTTTGAAGATGGAGGAAGGGGACTACAGGTCAAGGAATTCTGGCAGCCTGTAGACACTAGGAAAGACAGGGAAACAGATTCCTTCCTTCCTTCTGGAAGGCAGCCATGAAAACACCTTGATTTTAGCTCAGCAAGACTCATGTTGAATTTCAAGATAATAAATTTATGTTGTTTTAAGACATCAAATTTGTGGTAATTTGCTATAGCAGCAATAGGAAACGAATGCAACTATACCTAACTGTATAGTATATGCATAAATATTTTATAAATACATTTATGTGAGTATATGCATTTTTTTCTTTTTTTCTGGCATAAATAATTATATCTATGCCCTCAAACAAGGTAAGAATGGTTTGCCTTTGGAAAGGCGATGATTGATGATGGGATGAGGGGGCTTCTAGTCTTCATTTGGTAGCTTTCTCCACTTCTTAATTTTCTAATATTATGAACATTATACTTTATTTCCCTTTAATGTCCACAGAGGTTATCTACTTTTTGTTTTCTTCTTTATACCTCTTTGTAGTAAAACAAAATCCAATGTATGTTAGGTTTAAAAAAAAGATAAATATCAAATATATATTAACAGGAGAGTATTAAGTGAAAAAAGCATGGTGTATCCCCCAAAAAAGAAAAAGAACAAAAAAGCAAGTTGTAGAACATTTATGTATAGTTGCATTTGTTTCCTATTGCTACCATAACAAATCACCACAAATTTGGTATCTTTATAACAACATATATTTATTATCTTCAAGTTCAACATGAGTCTTGCTGAGCTAAAATCAAGGTGTTTTCATGGCTGCCTTCCTTCCAGAAGGAAGGAATCTGTTTCCCTGTCTTTCCTAGAGTCTACAGGCTACCAGAATTCCTTGACCCGTAGCCCCCTTGCTCCGTCTTCAAAGCCAATAATGGTTTGTTGAGTCCTTTTCATGCTGGTTCTGACTATAGCTAGGAAATATTTTGCCCTTTTAAGGATTTATGTGATTAGATTGGGCCCACATGGACAATAAAGCTACTCTCCCTATCTCAAGGTCCAGATTCTTAATCACATCTACAAAATCTCTCTTGTCATATAAGGTAACATATTTAGGTACTGGGGATCAGAGCATGGATATCCTTGACAGTCTATTATTCTGCCTACCACATTATTCTGCTTTTCTACTTTGTTAGAAACAATTCAAAAATACAAATAATGAGGAAAAGATCTGGAGGAGTACATGCTGAGCTGTTAATAGTGCTCTTCCCTGGAGGGTAAGCTTATGAGGCATTCAACTTTAATTTTTTATATTTTTATCTTCTTTAAATTTTTTGTAACAAGCATATTTCTTTCATAAAAAGAAAAAAAAAAACCCCAAAGATATAAAAAGTAAAGCAGCAATAAAAAATGGTGGGCTAGTAAAGGTATCAGAGGATTACAGAATTTATATAACACAAGGCAATTTTTTTTCTTTTTTTTTGAGACAGAGTCTCGCTCTGTCACCCAGGCTAGAGTGCAGTGGCGTCAGCCTAGCTCACAGCAACCTCAAACTCCTGAGCTCAAGTGATCCTCCTGCCTCAGTCTCCCAAGCAGCTGGGACTACAGGCACGCGCCACCACGCCTGGCTAATTTTTCTATTTTTTAGCAGAGATGGGGTCTTGCTCTTGCTCAGGTTGGTCTCGAACTCCTGAGCTCAAGTGATCCTCCTGCCTTGGCCTCCCAGGGTGCTAGGACTACAGATGTGAGCCACACCCTGCCCAGCCTAATTTTTTTCTTTATCGGTATAAAACCGTAGTTTTATTTCTCTGGAAAGTATATAAAGAATAAGAACTGGGTGTAGTAGTACACTCCTGTAATCCCAGTTACCTGAGAGGCTGAGGAAGAAGGATGCTTGAAGGAGTTTGAAGCCAGGCTGAGCAACATAGCAAGACTCTGTCTCTTAGAAAAAATAAAAATTTAAAAAATTTAAAAATAATTTAATACATTTCTTCCCCCTTAACCTATGACCAAATGTGATTTCTTGGCTTTCATAAATTTTTTATTGGCATTCTAGGAGAATGAAGACAGTTTATTTAAAATCTTCTTGTAATAAGGAGTATGGAAAATAGCTAGGTGGTAGGTAAACAGGAATTAATTATAATACTATACTACCAACTATAGTAATATTTGAAAATTTCTGTAATAAAAATGAGTATAAAAAAGAAGAGTGTTCAGTATGATATTGGCAGAGAAAAAAAACAAAAAAAAACAAACAAACAACAAAAAAAAAGAAGAATGAAGGTATTACATATACACACACACATTTTCACAGGCTATGCTTTTTAGGCAAGTATGTAAGAGGCCAATTTGGTGTATCCTTAACACCTCACCTTCTTCCTAATTGCTGGCAACCCAAGAGAAATAAACTCAAAGGAGCTGATGGCCAACAAAAAGTGTCTGAGAATCATCAGATCTGCTTGCCAGGGAATGGAAGATTTATAACATAGGATAATTTTATGAGGTAGGCTGTACCTCTTTCGTTTCATAGTGTTAAATAATATAGAATATATTAATACATGGAATAGAGTACCAAATGAAAGATCTGTGGTCATGGATATCAGTTACTTAAGATCACTAAGTTACAACTGTCAAACATTACTAAGTACCCATGAAGCCTCTATCAAAATGAAGGGGACCGAGATTGATTTTAATACTTTAAAAGCAGCAGTTCTCACACTTTTTAGTCTTAGGATATCTTCATATTCTTTAAGTTTATTAAGGAACTCAAAGAGATTTTGTGGGGTTTTTTTGTTTTTTTTTGAGACAGAGTCTCACTCTGTTGCCCGGGCTAGAGTGCCGTGGCGTCAGCCTAGCTCACAGCAGCCTCAAACTCCTGGGCTTCAGCAGTCCTTCTACCTCAGCCTCCTGAGTAGCTGGGACTACAGTCATGTGCCACCATGCCAGGCTAATTTTTCTATATATATTTTTAGTTATCCAGCTAATTTCTTTCTATTTTTAGTAGAGACGAGGTCTCTCTTGCTCAGGCTGGTCTTGAACTCCTGACCTCAAGCAATCCTTCCACCTCGGCCTCCCAGAGTGCTAGGATTAAAGGCGTGAGCCACTGTGCCCGGCCAAGAGTTTTTGTTAATGTGGGTTATAGCTATCAATACTTACCATATCAGAAATTAAAAGTGAGAAGTTTTAAAAATATTTATCCATTAATTTAAAAGTAACAATAATAAACATATTACATGTTAATATAGATAATTTTTTTTTTTAAGAAACAAGATCTCACTCTGTCACCCAGGATGTAGAGAAGTGGTGCAATCCCTGCAGCCTCTAATTCCTGGGTTCAAGCAATCCTCCCACCTTAGCCTCCTGAGTAGCTAGGACTACAGGCACATGCCACCACAGCCAGCTAATTAAAAGACTTTTATTTTCTTAGAGATGAGGTCTTACTATGTTGCCCAGGCTGGTGTCAAACCCCTGGCCTCAAGCATCCTCCAGCTTCAGCCTCCCAAGTAGCTGGAATTACTGGCACGAGCCACTGTACCTGGCTAGGATCCATAATTTGAAAAACAGAGTAAGAAGTAAAGAGAGAGACACATCAGAATATATCTAGTGTCCTTGTTCTAAGCTCTCATAACTCACTATACTTTCCCTTTATGTACTCAACATCTATTATTTTATGATTATTTGGTTAATATCTGTTCTCCCTCTAGAGGGGTACTAGATGGTAAGCTCCTCAAAGGCAGGAAATATGATTGCTTTACTCACCACTATATTCCTAGTGCCTGACACATAGTAAGTACTCAATAAATATTTTCTGACTAATGCACACATATTCATTTGTCATCTGTTTGCTTATTTTGGTCCTAAGAGGATGGTTTAGGTCTTACCTTTAAGATAATTCCCTGTTGAAAAAACTTTCTATATATGGAATCTTTATAAGGAATAACCACATATTCCTAAATATCCACACACCAATTCTTTCTATGAGCATTTCATGAGGAATAAAATCACAAAAGACAATGAAATTAACAGTTTTTTAAAACTGGGTAGATGAACTGCTTCAGATCAAAGTTAAAGTATAAATAATTTTTTATTTAATTTATATTCAATCAGCTTTCTCAGGTTGGCAAAGTTTAAATAACTTTTAGTTTATTAAAGGGACAACTTAAAATAATGCTGAAAACCCTAAAGATATATATCTTACCTTATATTTTTCATTTGCAAATAAAACTGAGGCTCTGTGAAATTTGCATAGAGGATTCTTGGGATCAATAACAATGGCTCTGTTTAGGGTATCCAAAGCCTTCTCAGATTTTTTTAGTGCATGCTGAACCTATAAGAAATAAAGATCATGTTAATGCTCCCTCTTGGTATTTATGAAGACAGGTTGAGAACCAATAATGTGACTGAACCAATAATGTGACTGAAGACAGGTTGAGAACCAATATAAAGATAACAAAACTATGAGAAATAAAGTTGTATGGTCTAAGTAGATTGTCCACTGAGTTAAGTGGACTTAGTAATTAATTACTAAATAATTAAAGATTATCTCTAAAATCTCCAATTCTACTTCAACTACTTCACTTTGAAGATGAGAATACTCAAGTCCAGAGATTTTTTTTTTTTCTTCAAGACAGAGTCTTGCTCTGTTGCCCTGGGTAGAGTGCAGTGGCATCACCATAGCTCACTGCAACCTCAAACTCCTGGACTCAAGTGATCCTCCTGCCTCAGCCTCCCAAGTAGGAGTAGCTGGGACTACAGGTGTGTGCCATGATGCCTGGCTAATTTTTCTAGCTTTAGTAGAGACAGGGTCTTGAACTCCTGAGCTCAAGCTATCCTCCTGCCTTGGCCTCCCAGAGTGCTAGGATTACAGGCCTGAGCCACCACACCTAGCCCAGAGATTTCTAAATAACTTGCCCTTGGGATCAAAATCTAGGTCCTCTGGCTCCCAATCCACCATTACACATCCATAATGATAATCACGATTCTATCTTTAGAGCAGTATTTGGTTATCTTTAAGTCTAAAAGGCAAGCAAAACCTTATATTATCATCACACGAAAAACCTGTATTATTTAGCCAGATAATACTCACATTTCAACAGGTTGAGTATGGTCTTCCAAATATTAGACTTTTCAAAACTATGTTCAAAGAACCCCTGTTTATCAACCCTGTTTCATTCAGAACAATTATACTTTCACCTACTATAGGAATTTATGTGAAAAATGATTCTTCTGCCATTTTTTTTTTAAAATGAGACAGAGTCTGTCTCTGTCACCCAGACCCAGCCTGGAGTGCAGTGGTGTGATCACAGCTCACTGTAACCCCGAACTCTTGGGCTCAAGCGAGCCTCCTGGCTCAGCTTCCTAAGGAACTGGAATTACAGGCCTGTGCCATCATGTCTAGCTAATTTTTAAATTTTTTATAGAGACAGGGTCTCACTATGTTGCCCAGACTGGTCTCGAACTCCTGACGTCAAGTTACCCTCCCACCTCGGTCTCCCAAAGTATTGGGATTACAGCCACTGTGCTCAGCCTCTTCTGCTTTATATAATCATAAATCATTGATCTCTAATCCCAGGAAGCAAATAATTTAAGGTATTTTAAGTAACTGAATATTTAAAAGATTAAAAAAAGTAACAAGCCTCACTATTCATTCACGTATATACATTCATATTCTGGTATGTTCCTTCTTAGACATATTATATGTAAAAAAATCAAGTGGGGTGAATAGATGTGGCTGTGGAATTTTAACAAATATTGTCACAAGAATGTGAGAACAGGTACTACCAACATCTGGTTGCTAAACTCATCTATGCAATGATCTTTGCAGAAAGTTATTACTATATGTGGTCAAATATTCTGCCCACAGGATTGAGACCTTAAACATTAGTTCCCTAAAAGAGAAAAGCATACTATTGTATCTGAAAATGTCTTTAAATAATCCACTCAAAATTTTAGAATGACCTGTTCCACAATAACTTTACAAGGACACCTACTTTTAAAAAAGTCCAACTTTACTAAAAGGTGTCAAGAGTTATTCAAGTTTGATTTGCTTATTTTAAATAAAGTAATGACAAAATAATTTTAAGTAGATATATTTTCTCTATATTTTTTGCATAGTATCTAACTATAAAAGAAGTTATCATGTAAATTTTTAAGAAAATTATCATGGCCAATTTCAGTTTAGTTGATAAGGAATTAGAATTCTTTCCCACTCAAAATAGTGACATTCCAAACTAACATAATTTTTTCATCTTGTATCCCCACAAAAGCCAGACTTGCTAAGAGAGAGAAAAATAGGTCGGGGAGGGGAAGAGGGAGCAGGAAAGAGAGGTGAGAGGGTAAGAACAAGAACTTAATCTCAATTCAGACTAGCCTCATTAAAAACAAAACAAAAAACCCGAAAACACAAAAAACTTAAGGTACCATACTTACAAAGAAACAAATGAAATTCTGAAAAGCAAATAAACATACATATCTTTTCTCCTATTAAAGTACAATTTATTATCAGATACATTTGAAATAATATAAATACGAAAAAGGCGATTCACATTGCCTTGTAAGAATTTTAATTATGTGCTCGCTTCGGCAGCACATACACACTAAGAATTTTTTTCTTTCAGAGTAGAGGAGGGAAAAATGAAATAAAAAAATATACTAAGAATTTTAATTAGTTATGACATACCCTATTATCACTCAGAGGCTTCAATACAGGGAATCACTCATCTTAAAATATTACCTATTTCATTTTAGGAGCTAAATATCAACATATGGAAAAGGGCTATAGAAAATACGAAGTAGCACATTTGAGTCATGTAACAACCCTATGGGGGGTAGGCACGTTGGTGTTACTTGTCATTCATAATATGGAAGTTCAGAGAAATTAAGTGACTTGCCCAAGGATTAAGGGCACTCCCATGATATTTTTTTATGCCAAGCCAAAAAGGCGTTATTTTTGGCTGTAAAAGACTCCAGGATACTGTTCTGACAATAGCAAAAAGCCCCAATTTATAGCAACTAAGTCAATAACAAACATATTTCAAAAGGGAGATTAAATGAGTAATAATGTTTAGAAAGCTACTTACTACTCCAATGTGGCAAAGTAAAACTGAACTTTGAGGGTTGATATCAAGTGCTTTCTGGAAATGCATTTCTGCAAGGCTGAATTTTTCTTGCTTGTAATAAATCATTCCTAAACCATACCTAAAAGTATAAAACAAGGTATAATTTTAAGGATATGAACTTTTGGTTGCTAATTTAGTTTAACTAGTAAAAGGATATTTATGGAACTTGGTATTTTAATAAAACAGTGAAAATATCTGGTGGTCTTAGAGGGAAGACAAAAAGGATCAATCATGATAAAAATCATTAAAGCATTTTAGAAGAGTCACTCTTACAAGTAAAAACAGTAACTCCAAATAAAACTATGATGAGGAAAAAAGAAACCACATCCTTAAACCTATCACTACAATTTATATTTAATAGCTAGAGTGGTTATTATGTGTACACCAAGAACTCTGCTAAATTATCTCGTTGAATTCTAGGAGGAATCAAGGAGGAGGGAAGTATTGTTAACATCCTCATTATCAAATAAGGAAACTGAGGCTTAGGGAAGTTAAATAACTCGCTTGAAGTTATATAGCTAATAAGGATTCTAACCAGATCCTTCCTTCATGATTCTAAAGCCTGAACTTCTAACAATGTCATTTCCATATTCTTTGTCCAAATGCATTTTATATCATTATAATTGTAGCATACAGTGTCATATTCAGCTTTCCTTCCCCCCACTTACTGTTATCAAAAACATGCTCCTATGTTTGTAGTCCTCAAAATCATCATGTTTAAAGGTTATATCTCATTTCTGAAGGATAGCATTGAAAAAAAAAAGGCTATTTATTTAGTGTATGAGGTTGACACACAGGTATTTCTCTTGAATTTTCGAAACATCAAATGAATATAGTGTAGATGGTTTACATTAAGGAGACCTCTCTTGTCCATAACTAGATGATAATGATGGGGAATAAGCACCAAATGAATAAGAAAAAACAACAGTATCTGTTTTGAGTGGTTTTGTTTATAATGGTATTATAGGTGAAGAAAAGATATAAAAAACTCTGTGCTAACCATGGTGAAGGAGGAGATTAACAAAGGATGGGCTATTTACTTTGGAGTTAGCATCATAAATTGCTCAGTATTTAGAATTACCTAAATAACTCAGTATTTAAATTCCTTCCAGTAAAAGCTTGCCAGTCTGAATAGTCCTCCTTTTAACACAATTTTTGATAAAGTTTTTTTAAAATGCAACTATTACAAAACAGAACAGACACTACACATTTAAAAACAACAAAGGGTCTATGAAGACCTGAGTTCTTAAAATATTACAGAGAACTTACAACTATCTGAAGAGAAGGCAGCAGTAGCAAGCTTTATTATTTCATGTCAGTAAAAGCTAGCATTTTTTTTTTTACATCTTCCAGGCAATGTAATTACTTAGAAATGAGATATAATCCATTAAAACACATATATATGCAAATCAAAAAATATTTTAGTAATCTAATGCTTCAGACAAACAGAATGATAAAACTCAACTGCTATAATGATTAACACAAAAGATAACCATGTCTGACACAAAAACTACCATAGAGTTATGATTTCAGAATTATACTTAACATTTAAACTATGTAAGTCAGTTCAGAAAAATATACAATAAATGCCAGCAACAAATATGGTGTTGAGGCAGAAATAGGGACAATTTTTTTCATTTGATAATAATATGAACCAGGTAGTAACTTCCTATTTTGTCTATGCACAAGTACAAAAAACTAAAATGGAGATACTATTTAATAAACTGAGTTCTTAATAATTCAATAAACTGTAACACTACAAGGAGCAACAACTAGTGGATTTTTTTCAATGTTAGTTTTCTATTATTCAGTAAGTGAAGCATACTATCCCTCTCCACTTTCCCACTTTTTATCTTAATCACCATTTCAGTGTTCTAAGAAAAAGTAATAAATCAAGTAATAAAACCAACTATAGTATTTGCAAAAGTTTGGTAGAAGAAAAGGCTGAAACTATAAGGACCTGGTATTCTATTATCATTAATTAATTTAAGAGTTTGCTAAAGATATACATTTCACAGGAAAACGTTTTGGTTGAAAGTTATTGACTAATATGTATTATACCATCCTTAAGTATTAGTATCCAAATTCATGACAATAAAGAGATATCTAAAAGAAAAATTACTGAGCACCAGCTCCATCAATGAGACTTTGTCTTTGCATTTCATTAGCACTTACCATGCATTATAATGCCTAGGATTGACTCTGATAGCGTTTCGAAAACAAGCTAATGCTTTGTCTAATTCTTCAGTTAACACAAACTCATGCCCTAATAGAGTATAGGCATAAGCATAATTTGGATCAACCTGGATAGCTCTCTGGAAGAATTTAATTGCAATATCATGTTCCCGTTGCAGACTGAAACAGTTCCCTGCAGCACACCAGGCCTTAAAAAAATTGGAACAAAAAACAAATATACAATTAAAATTTTATTTTTTCTAATAAAACAAAATCAAGCCTTAGATCCCACTTAGAACAGAAAGACAAAAACTGGAGAGTTTTAGTAGATCCTAATTATTCATGGATTCTATTTTTTTTGTTATATTTTGTTTTGTTTTGAGAAAGACTCTTGCTCTGTTGCCCTGGATGGAGTGCAGTGGTGTCATCACAGTTCACTGCAACCCCAAACACCTCGGCTCAAGTGATCCTCCTGCCTCAGTCTCCCAAGTAGCTGGGACTACAGTTTCGGGCCACGACGCCAGGCTAATTTTTCTAGAGATTTTTAGTAGAGATTGGGTCCCGCTTTGCTTAGGCTGGTCTGAACTCCTGAGCCCAAGCAATCCTGCTGCCTTGACCTCCCAGAGGGCTAGGATTACAGGTGTGAGCCCTGCGGCCAGCCAGGATTCCATATTTGTGAAAATGCCTGCTTGCTAAAATTTATTTGTAAACTCCAAAATTGATACTTGTAGCACTTTCACAATCACTGGTGGACTCAACCTTTGAGTTGTCCAACAGGCATTTATCATTTGAGGTCAAAGGGACTCTCTGCCTTCTTGTTTCAGCTTTCACATAGAGACGACCAAAGGACAGAGACTATAAGGGGCAGTTCAGTACAGTGCAAGAAGTTCCGGTTCTGGGAACAGTTGGAGAGAGTTTGAATCCCTCAGCTGGCATCCATTTGTAGGGTTGCCTTAAGCAAGTCACCTTAACACTTCTGAACCTCATATTCTCTTTTGTAAAATAAAGAAAATAGAATCTACCAGGATGAGTTGTTTTTAGGATTCAAGATTATAACCTATAATCTTGATGTATGCATGTACATATTTATCTTAGAAGCAATGGTTAAATATCACTAATTCACTGATGACGCGACTACAAATTACTGTGAATAATGGGAATTGACTGTATTTAATTCTAAGCTTAAATAGTATCTTAGATAGCTTACAAAAGTATCACTAAATATTTTTGAGATGCACTGAAATACAATTTTTACAGGATTGGAACACGTAAATTAATTGTGCCTATGTCTTAAAAATGATGGTACTAATTTATTTTAATTTAAAATTAGCAATTTCTTCAATCTATATAACTTCTGCTCAGTGAACTCTAATCTTTGTGACAATAGCAACTTTAATGCAGTCAAATCTTGTTTAATCCTAAATGAAATGTCTGCTTTGTGATTTTTCTAATTATGAATCTGCATCTAATTATGAATCTACATTCTAAGACTTTCTCTTCTTCTGAGTCTCTGCCTAGAGAGAAAGAAGAAAAATAAATGCCTGTGATGCTAAATAGTATTTGAACTATTTGATTAATCTCCATTTGTTGAGGGTGATCAAAAGGTAACTACACAAGCAAAGTGTTTTGGTTAACATACCTCTGGAGAATTTTTATCCATGTCTGTTAAGTCTTTTGACAGAACTGAAAGAGCAACATCTTTTTGAAGATGCCAAAGTGTTGTAGAGTAGATCTCCATGCCTTCAACTCTGTAATTCTCAATCCTCCTAACCTCTGAGAATATTCTTTCAGCCTGAAATACAAAAACTAGTAAGGGGAAACATTTACAGTGAAAGCACTGGTCACTGTCTTCACAGGTGCTAAATGCTGCCTTGTATTATGGTTTTTATGCAAACTAATAAACAACACAGGACAAATGGAAAAATATTCCATAACAGGTCAAATATTAATATAATCATATTAACTTTTAATGTAGTTTTTATACATAAGCCATGGTAAGAACATGAACTCCGAAAAGAAAATTTAAGTTTCTACCAAAAAGAAGAGAAATCTAAACAAAGTTACAATTTAAAAGACAAGTCGATATTTTCTTCTCAAAAAAAAAAAAAAAACCATTTCTAAGCTTTAGTAATGGCTTTCAGAATAACTCTCTCAGGAAAGATGATAGAAGAATGATTTCTATGACACAAAACCTATCTTTTGCACTGACTTCCATTGAGAGGTTGTGTTGAAAACTTTAGGGAAGAAACAGGTAAAATGGCTACCAACCCTATGTTATGTTG
>JAQIFY010004264.1:0-11893 GCA_028533085.1 Varecia variegata
AGCCCGGGCAACAAAGCGAGACTGTCTCAAAAAAAAAAAAAAAAAAAGTAAACGATAAAAATTTTGTGGGAGAGAAAGAAAAATCTATAAGCACCTCAAAATGAAGTAAAATTAGATATACTAACAAGAGAAGTGTTATTCTTCAAAGCCTACAACACCCCACATACCGCAAAGAAGGAAAGGCCTTACGTAGTTTTGTTTTTTTTTTTTTTTTGGCCTTTTGTGGAGTATGTGGAAATGGGCCCAAAATAGAGACTGAGAGAAGCTGGAGGCTTAACAGTAGAGTACTGAAGAGTTTCTGGTGAATAGTGGTAGCTTTTTTCATAAGATGAAATATAATTATTATTCCCCTACCAGCAAAAGGAGAAAAGAACACATTAGTTCCAAGGCAGTTTAGGTGGTCACTTTCGACATTGGTCTTTGAGGCTCATTCAAGGTCACAAATGCTGGCTGGGTCAGTGTCTTTGTCGTGCAACCCTACAGTACCTGGGCAGAGGCTGCTTTCTCCAGGGCCCACGTGGTGTGCCGCAGCTGGGTCAGAGGCCAGTGCTCCCTGCTGTTACTAGCTAGCATTCTCCCACTGCAAAAGCTCTCCTGCAGGTCCAAGCCCACCAAGGAAGCCTTGTAGATTTAGCTGCTCTGAGCTTCTGCTAGAAGCAGCTGCTGCTGAATTCAGCTTTCTTGTTACTTTTGGCATCTTCACTGCATGTTTCAAATCATAATAGACTAGACTGATAGGCTGATTTCTGTTTGGGGAATGCCTCCCCCGCTTTTTTTTTTTTTTTTTTGTCTACTGCTTACATAGTGTACTTGTACCTTTTTTAAAAAATGCAAATGGAGCTAATGAGTAATGTGTGAGCATTACTGCCAGAGGAGCAGCTTTTAAAAGGATTATCTTCTTATTTGGAAAGCACAGAAAATGAAGGGGAAGGAAAGGTAGACATCTTGCATTCAGAAGTGTGAACTCAGAATTCATGTTCTCAAGCGAATTCATGTTCTCAAGTTAGAGGCAATGAAGCAAAGGGATGTTTAGAGTACTTTTTAGGAAGGGGGTAACATGGAGTCAAAAGGGAATGATAAATGGAAACTAGCAAAACAACAGTCTGTTCCAGTATGATACTTTGTTGTGAAGGATGTGGTCCTCTCAGACAGCACAGTGTTCTGTGATGAAATTCACCATGTGCTTATGTAGCTATTTAGTCCTGCTCTTTCCTTTGTAACTTCTAACCTAGTGCTGTGTCCCATGGTAAGATAGTGAACATTATGATTCTATATGTATATTTATATATTGCTGACCTAAACAAAAGTTTCAGAAAAAACCTTAGGCTTACTCTACAGTGCACTCTGATATTTAATATTTTTTGCACCATTTTTTAAAAATCCTGTTTGCAACCCACTAAATTTCTTTGACACCACAATCTAAAAAACACTATTCTAAATAAACTTGAATTGGAATTTTGAGGTTATGCCAGACTCATGGTAAGATGAACTACTACGGAATTTGGAATTAGAAAACCTGAGTCCAAACCAAGGCCCTTATGTTTGTGAAATGTGAAAAGCAGCATAATATTATTTTCCGTGGCCCTCCATTTCCTCATCTAAAAAATGAGGACAATACCACCTTTTATCTAATTCACAGAATGGGCAAAGAAAAATTAAAATACATTTCCAAATGTAAAAAGTATAGAAAGAGATTACATAAGTAATTCAATTATTATTGTCATAGTTGGGATGACAAAAAGGAGCAACATATCCACAATGATAAAATAAGAATAAAAGATGATGACTAATACGTAATGATTTCCATTAGTTACAAACTTCTCCAGTAGGAGAGGTAATGATCTTGGCAGTACCCAGGTTTTTATCCCATTTTACAGATGAGCGACTGAACTGCAAGGCACTTGCAGAGCTGAGGACCTTCCTGGCCTTTATCTGATGCAGCAAGGAAGTGAAGCGCACTGGGGAAAACCAGATAGCACTTGCGTTTATTCTCAGTGGTAAGGCTCGTCTTACACATCCCCCTCCTTCTACAAGATTGCCTTCCCCAAATTCTGGACTCTGGCCTGTTCCTGACACCCCTCCCCTCTCCCCACCCTTCTCCAAGTAGGCTGCCGTTCTCTCTTTACTCAGTTCATTCAGCATCTTCCTTGAGTGTTGACTATGTGTTGGGCACTATTCTAGACACTTAGCATAGAGCAGTGAACCAGACAATGGTCCTGCCCTCCTGGGGCTTACACTTCAGTGGGGCATCTATTGTCTCTTTCTGCTGGACCTTCCCAACTAAATGGAGTCGGGCAGCAGTATTAGAACCGTAAAGAGACAAAGAAATAGATGATCCAGGGGGCTTTTAGCAGCCCAGGGACCACGGGCATAGTCCTGGGTCTCTGAGACACAGGGAGAAGATCTGACTTGGAGTTAGTGAACAGATCCGGGTCGGCATGGATGGAGAGAGGGCTCCAGATGCACAGTAGCAGATGCCACCCCAGCAAGATTACTCTTCTAAAGGTGGCCACGCCTCAGTAACTGCCCACCCAGGACAGCCTTTTCTATAAGACCATTAATAGCAAAGAAGGAGAGCCCCAGCAACCCAGCATCATTCCAGGAAGAAGAGAAAGCCCATGCTTTCTGGGCTGACGAGTAAGTGAAGAACAGTCAACCCCAATTTGCCCTGGGCAAAATTTTCACATTGTCGGCATTGCTTACCATTGCTGTACTTCCAGTTCCAAAATCTGATCACCATTGTGTCCACACTGTTTCATCAAGGGCTTTGTTAACATAAACAGAAGCAGAGTCTACCTTATTTAACTTAACAGGGGAATTCTGCAACTGTCTGCGGCCACCTGTGGGAGGGTAGGGTGGGTGGAAAGCCATGGTATGACCCAGTAGGTCTCTCCCAGCCCCTAACAAATTCCTCTGCCTGGATACCTGGAATTCCACCCAGGTGATTTAGCTCTTCTGGAATGTGCACCCTCTTTCCTCTCACTGGCCTATTTTCAAACTGTAATTGCCCTTAGGAGCTCTATATATGAAGCCACAATCTTTAGTACAAATGCATTTATGAAAATACTTTCTTCCCTCACCTTGGAGAGAGGTTAGGTTTAGGTTAATGCCAGCGGTTGACGGGGAAGGGCCACCAGCACGAGGCAGAGTGGAGTGGGGTAAAGGATCCTAATGGGAGTGAGGGAGACCCAGATTCAAATCTTGACCATGTGCTTTGAAACCAGTTGTTGGACATCTTGGATCTTCCACATGCTCACCCGGGAATTTGGGAATATAATACATATTTTATGGTTATTATGAGGATTTAAAGAGATAATAGGCAGAAAAGCATCATACTCACAGCAGGTTAGTTTCCCTCCTATAAATTATCTCAGAAAAGTTAACCACATTCAAGACCACCAAAAATGTGTAAGTTTTACATCAAAGTAAAGCTTGATCTAAAATGTGAAGAAATGAGAGTGAATTTTCTTGTGCACAATGTAATTCACATGAAAAAGCATCATGTTTTCAAATACAGCCACCATAAAATAAGGTTGGTTATTTTTTTTTTTCTGTGCAACGACAAATGAGATCTTCTATTGGGCTCTATGTCTAAAGCTTGAATTTTTTTCTTTAGAGATGGGGTCTTGCTATGTTGCCCAGACTGGAGTGCAGGGATGTCATCGTAGCTCACTGCAACCTCTAACTCCTGGACTCAACTGATCCTCTTGCCTCAGCCTCTCAAGTAGCTGAGACAATAGACGTGCAACACTGCACCTGGCTAAAGCTTGAATTTTAAGCAATTACTGTGTTAGGACAAAGTATGTACTATTAGTTAGCTATCTGCCTAGCTAAGTGGTGTGAAACTTCAGGCTTACAGAAGTAACGGGCCTAGTCATAGGTAAAAGTGGACTAATAGTCTAAGAAGTGATATATTCCATTCCCAACATAGCACCAGGGGGAAATGGGGAAAATATGGAAATGATGGAAAATCAGATCTTTATCCAGTTTAATTTTTTTTTAACTGAAGAATTATAAATTCTTAGGAAGATTGGAAACAAAAATATTTTGGATGTCCATTATGTGTCCAGCACAGTGCTAGGCAAGGGAGAGATAAATGTGTAGATAAACAAATGCCATTTGGTGAGTTGAAGGTTTCAGAGTCAGCGCAGAATTCAGTGGGCGGATAACAGAAGTCTGACAGCTCAGTCCGTGTTCAGCTGGAAACACTGCACTTTACACACCTACACCAGCTATTCACTGGTCAGAGCTTCACTCACCTTCAAGCATTCCTTGGCCCATTGTTGATCATTTATCAGCAGCTACTGGTTACCGCGTTTGCGATGGAGAACACTAGAGCAGCGTGACTCCACCCCCAGCACCAGCGAATCCCAAGTTCATTGGCAAAGGAAGGCTTGACTGGCCCCCTTTAAGAAATGTTGAAAGCTGTTATTCCTCACTTACCTTTCCATTTCAGCTGTAGATGGACAAAACGTTTTCCTGTCATAAAACAAAGATAATCAGTTTCTAAAATTACATCGAAGGTGCCAGAAAGAATAAACGTCATTTAATTTTTGCTTTTTTCCATTTGGTCAGCCATGGACGGTTACAGAACTTCACCAAGCAACTCCTGGATTTATCCCACTGTGATTCTCTGCTTATTTGGGTTTTTCTCCATGATGAGGCCCTCAGAACCATTCCTCATCGCATATTTATCTGGACCGAATAAAAACCTGACCACAGCACAGGTGGGTTAATATATAATACGTACATATCTTAATGTGGTTCGGTTTTGTAGAACTGAAGCAAAGACATGGGGTCAGGGTTTCTTTCAGCTTGAAATAAGGTGAACACACATCCCATTTCATAGCATTTGGCACGTAATAGAACTGTTCAAACTACTCTTGTCCTCTTCACCCTTGTAAAACTGGGCAGCCAAAACACATGACATGTGTAACGAATATTTTATCTTTCATAGAGTCCTAACATTAGTCTTAATGCATAGGAAGCTTTCAGGTACCATTGATTGGTTACACTAATCCTAAGATAACATTGCCACCAGGCACGGGATCCAGTCCTAATAAACCGTCAGGCTGCTGAGAGAGAAGCAGGATCTCATGAAGCAAGTAGCATCTCTTTAGGACACTTAGTCTTACAAAACTATTTATCAGCAGGTGAGGCATTAACAGCTTTATCTCCCAGCCCTTGCCTCCTTCCCTGGAAGGCCAAATTCTCTTACTTAAAAAGGTCGACCTCTTTTTCTTATAGTAAGTTCAACAAGAAAATGCACTGACCCAGCTGCAGAATTACCCTGGGCTGATTTTACAATCTCCAGGCGTAGCCATGAAAACACTGTGTAAAGTGTGTGCCTTCACCTGAGAGCCTAGCTGGTACTGATTTCTGTGATGGTGAGGTGGCAAGGACAGAACGGCAAGCTTGTTCTGTGGTGTAAAATCACGCAGGGACGACTCTGTTTCAGAGTTTCTCAGGTTGAAGCATGTCACAATCAAGACAGCAAAGGACAGATGTAGATCCAGAATCCGTCAGCTCAGTGAATCCGCCAGGGTGTGCTTCTGCAACCACCGAGGACCAGTTAATAGATCCTCCCTCCAAGGCACAGCCTGGTCGCACTGGCCTGTGTTGTGTGCCCCCTGCTTTGCCCGGCAGCCTCAGGACTGCAGGTGTCAATGTGAAGTGCGAGTACTGTGACCTGAGAGGCTGCCAGGCTCCCCTGTCATGCCCCACAGATCAACAGCTTCTTCAGTCGTTCCTTTCTATGAAAACTGAAGTCCTGTGCATTCCTTACCAAATCCTAAGTTTACCCATATTAAACTGAGGCCAGAATCGTGAAAGCACGGACAAGACAGTAGAATTAGGCGGGGAAAGGATCGGGAGCCCAGCAAATTTTTCCAGGAAGGAAATGAAATGCATTCCTTATTCCCACTGTGTAATTCTGCAAAGTTATTTACTCTTTTCCTATTTGCATGTACATTTCCAGACTTCGGAAGGGCTGAAATTTTTGACATAGTGATGGATCAAATAAAGATAAAGGCTGTCGGACTCTTTTAACATTGTAGCCTATTTATCTAACGTTAATCTTTGAACAAGAAGGGAATGATATTTTTTACAAACCTGAAAACCCCAGAAGTGTCTGAAGAGTTTTTAACAAATGTACTCAACTATAATACTATTTAAACTTAATATATATTCAGATTGCACTTGAAGCCCGATATATTCTTCTTCTACTGGGATACATATTGATATATACTTTAAGTCTATAAATTGGTGGTTTTTTTTTTTTCCCAGTGGGGAAAGAGACTATCTTTTCTTAGTGATTTCCTTGAAAATCAGTTTTCTTATTATGTTTTTCCATAATATGAGGAATATCTGATTAGATGTAGAATTTGAGGTACAAACCACAGGTACCTTAGTAACATAGCAGCGCTTCATGGTCACGCTGTTTCTCCACTTGGCAGATCACGAATGAGATCCTTCCTGTTTGGACGTACTCTTACCTGGTGCTGCTGCTCCCTGTGTTTGTCCTCACCGATTACGTCCGCTACAAGCCCGTCATCGTCTTACAAGGGATTAGCTTCATCATTACCTGGCTGCTGCTCTTGTTTGGCCAAGGAGTGATGTCCATGCAGGTTGTCGAGTTCTTCTATGGCATGGTGACTGCCACCGAGGTGGCCTACTACGCCTACATATACAGCGTGGTCAGCCCGGAGCACTATCAGAAAGTGAGTGGCTACTGTCGGAGTGTCACGCTGGTGGCCTACACGGCAGCCTCCGTGCTGGGCCAGCTCTTGGTATCGCTGGCGAACCTGTCTTACTTTTACCTCCATGTCATATCCTTGGCCTCTGTCTCTGTGGCCTTCTTTTTCTCACTTTTTCTACCAATGCCCAAGAAGAGCATGTTTTTTCATGCAAAACCCAGCAGAGCAATAAAGAAGTCACCGAGCATGAGTGTGGTGTTAGCAGAACCTCATGAAGGTGAAGCCCTAGGCTGTGGAAAGGAGAAATCCACTTTGGAAGTGCCCGCCACTTCAGGGAACGTGCACGATGACCAGCGGAGCAGCCCAAAACCAAAAAATGTGACTTTGAGAGTTTTCGTGCAGTGGTTCCTGGATTTGAAGGAGTGCTACTCCTCAAAGCATCTTTTCTACTGGTCCCTGTGGTGGGCTTTTTCCACAGCAGGTTTCAACCAAATTTTGAATTATGTTCAAATCCTGTGGGATTACAAGGCACCATCCCAAGATTCTTCCATCTATAATGGGGCAGTAGAAGCTATTGCAACATTTGGAGGTAAATAAAGGTCATTTTATCTTCTTTTGACAGGCTACCCCCTTCCGGTCATTTCTCAGGTACTGAGCTTCTCCGCGGTGGTAAATGAGCTCTGTTCAGATTGCATAACAGTCTTTTTCAAGAATGAAAGGCACTGGAAAAATAAGAGTACCATGACCTTCTATTTAACGTGTGACAGTTACAACAAGTAACTCAAGAGCTCAAGGCTTAGCACCAGTCAGTCAAATTCTAGTCAAATCCCTAAGATTCCATTTCATCATTAGGAAAAGTGTTAATAACGTGCCCTATTCTTCTAAGACTATTTTTAATATCAAAAGGAAAAGCTGTATATAAGTAAGGAGTTTTTATTATTTTATAAAATAAATTAAGGGTTCCAACTTCTCACTTAGAGAGTCTTATTAATAAAGGACTTGATTTAGCTAACGCCTTTAATAATTCTAGGCTATACATCAACAATTTTCAAAAGCACCTTTCTTATGAGATTTAAATGTGGTGGGGAAGAGATGTGAAAGTCGGGATTCTGATATCAGAGGGAAATCTGCCTTTGAAGTTTACTCTACAATAAATATTTATATCCCAGTAAGTGGAAGCTTAAATGTCAAATGAGACTTTGAAGATATGTCCTAGGAAGTGGGAATTTTCCACACCCTCATTTACAAAAAGTTTCAGAAGACCCATGTGGCCACCGTTTTATTATTATCTCCTTTTTGGGAGGCTTCGGTTTAACTCCTGGAAACCAGGACTGTCCTAGAATTGGTTCACTGAAATTACTGCTCCTACATTCCAACTTCTAGAGGGGGAAATAGTTTTGTCCCCGCCTTTTGTAGTCACGGTTGTTTCCTAGATCACATGTGGGAAAGTTAATTAATCAAATGTCAGTGCAGGTATTTGAAACCTAAATACCTTTCATTTTGTTAAAGAGAACCATAATGACTGACCCTAACTGCTATCAATTATTTAACCTCTTAAACTCTGTAAGTCAATATAGGCCTTTTCACCCAAAGCCTCATTAGGTCATGTCCTGAAGACCTTAAGGTGGAGATTACAAATATGATTAAGATTAATAAAGATTAATGATAAAGACTAAAACTGACTACTCAAGGCAACACAGCTGGTACCTATCACTGAAAAAAACTTAACAATAAGAAATGATAAATGTAAGGCAAATAGAGAGGCCACCTGTACTCCCAGAGCATTTGTGTCATCCTCTTTGATCCCTGCGTGCTGTGTTAATGCTGGGTTAAGGTATCATTTCTGCCCACACCACTGTGGTTAGGAACCTTTCTGGCCCCTCTGCATAGTACAGCACCCGGTATATAGTTGACACTAATTAAAAGTGCAATGACTAAGTGATCAAAAGTATAGGAAGTGAAAAGAGAAGCCAAAAGACAAAAAAAATGGTTGAAAAAAGGATAAATCCATTACCTGAGACCTGAGTTTTTAAGAGTGTGTTGATATTTCCTGACTGCGAAGTTAGTATGTTTGATCGTCCCCCGTGTTTATTTTTCAGGGGCTGTGGCTGCCTTTGTAGTGGGTTACGTGAAAGTCAACTGGGATCTCCTGGGAGAGCTGGCCCTGGCACTCTTCTCCGTTGTCAATGCAGGCTCTCTATTCCTCATGCATTACTCAGCCAACATCTGGGCGTGCTACGCGGGCTATCTGATATTCAAGTCCAGCTATATGCTGCTTATAACCATAGCAGTGTAAGTATTAGCAACCATTTCTTTCTACTCCTAAAACTGAACCATACTCCTCTCTTTTCTGTATTGTGAAAGTTTCTCTGAGAACTTCATATTAAGCGTTGGCTGGGCACCATGGCTCATGCCTATAATCCTAGCACTCTGGGAAGTGAGGTGGGAAGATCACTTGAGCTCAGGAGTTCAAGACCAGCCTGAGCAAGAGCAAAACCCCATCTCTACAAAGTAGAAAAATTATCTGGCTGTGATGGTGTGCACCTATATAGTCCCAGCTGCTTGGGAGACTAGGGCAGGAGGATCACTTGAGCCCAGGAGTTTGAAATTGCAGTGAGCTATGATGATGCCACTATACTCTAGCTGGGGTGACAGAGCAAGCGACTCTGTCTCCAAAAAGAAAAAAAATTGGCTACTTCATATTAAGTTAGACAACTATAAGCCATCTTTTCATTTAACTACTTGCTCTCTGAAGATTGCTAAGATCAGTCATGAAGGAAAAAAGCTCTATAGGTTTATAAACCAAAAGCAATGATATTGCCAGGTTTTGATTTTTTATTTCTAGCAATTGCCATAATAAGGTGTGATGTGATCTGATTTTAAATATGTAGGTTTAGATTTCATCCCCAATTTCATGTGGTTGCTTGAGTAACTCAAGGCACATACTTCTTTGTGACACAAAATATTCTCAGGAAAGTTATAAAAAGTTGGATACTGAAAAAAGTAGATGCAAAGATTATAAAAACTTGTAGTTGCACTTATATATGGAACCAAGCAGTTTTTCATCATTTTCTAAAAGTTATTTCTTGGATTTAGAGTTTTCTGTAATCTTTCCATCTATTTTTCTCAGGGATCTTTTTTAGAAAATAATTAAAAACCACTTGGTTCCAGATATAAGTGCAGCTAAAGCTGACTACAGGAAATGTGCTTTGCTATTAACCAAAAGAGAAGAAAAACATTTGAATTTCAAATTGCATGAAAGAATTAGAGACAAAAGCTTTATTAAATTTTGTTTGTTTTTAATTTATGGAAATGTTCATAAACAATTGACAAAACACAGAAACATGAGCACCCAAGGAAAAGGTCATCAGACAAAGGAAAAAGACAAAACTAGTTAGCAAGTTCATTTTTTTCACTGAAATGTCTCAGTTTAATGATCAGACTCATGTATCTTGAGTTTCCTTTTTAATGTGAGGATTTTATTAAGGTAGGATTACATTATTTCTTTGCATTTGAAAAATATTCAGACCCCAAATCCTTTATCTACATTCCACAGAAGAACTCTAAATAATACACATTTGCCAGTCTTTCATAAATGTTTTATAATAAGATTTTAAAATCTACATAATTATTAAAGATAAATTAATTATAAATTCATTCGATTACACAACCAGTCACGGTGTCAATTTTCCAAAAAATAATTCACATATCAAACTTTGAAACCATCAATGCAGACAATTGACAATAAAATGAATAACTCCAAAAAATTCCTCAGATTGGGTAGTGCTCGCATTTTTATAAAAACTCACTGCAAAACAGCATCTTTCAGATAACAGGCAATGTTCCCAAATTATGAGAACTTAGAACATTTATGCTTACTTTCTAGGAAACACTACATTGGATAGAAGGAATTTTGCCATGTAACCTTTAATTCAGCCTTTAATGGTGGTTTTAACTCCCTTTTTTGCTCTACCCGTTTGTCTATACTGGAGGAGATTTAGACAAGAAGTGCTGTTAACAAAACATTGCTTTCTTTTCAGTTTCTATCTTTTAAAGATAAGAATTCCATGCATATTACGGTTCAAATGATTATTTGATGTTTAATGATAGATTTCAGATTGCAGTCAATCTGAGTGTGGAACGATACGCACTGGTGTTTGGAATCAACACTTTCATTGCCTTGGTGATTCAGACCATCATGACTGTGATTGTAGTGGATCGGAGAGGGCTCAACCTGCAAATCAGCATTCAGGTACGCTGCAACACTTCTGTTTTGCTACTGATACAGTTGGTGGGAATGTGGAATAACGAGATAACATCAAAGGTTTCTCCACCTTACAACTAGCAATATTTAAATTTCTTGAATTCCTTGGTTAGCAAATTTAGAAAATGCACAATTCCTTCATTATCATATTGTAATACACCAAGTAGGTTTTGAACAATAATTTCAATTAGGTCAACATTTACCTGGATAAGGCAGGTAAGAAGTAACCTCAGTGTCTAAAATTTATTTTTGTAGACATTGTATATAGCATTGCATCAGCCTCCAAACACAGACATATAGACAGATCAGTGGGATTTAGTATTTTTTCACTATTGATGACAGTAGCTAGGATTTGAACTCAAGCTACCTGCTCCAAAGCCAAGACTTAGTCCCCACTGCATTACTTACATATTCATACTTGATTCTTCTATAACAACATAGGAGAAGAGAATACTGTCCAATCTAAATAACCCATATTAAGGTCCTGGGTCCCAGTTACCCTGTAATCCAAGCAAACCAACAGCATCATTAATATATTATTGACATAGATGGTCAGATTTTATATGTGGCTAATTATTTGTTTTTCTCCAGTTTTTAGTTTACGGGAGTTATTTTGCAGTCATTGCTGGAATTTTCCTAATGAGAAGCATATACATTATCTACTCAGCCAAATGCCAAAAGGAAGTACAGAGCCCTGCTGCAAGTCAGAATCCAGAGGGGCCACACCCAGAGGAACCAAGAAATAGCATCATGTCAACAAAGCTCTAACCTTATTACATCAACTGCTGCAGTGGTTTTCAAAGTCACTGAATGAAAATGCAGGATTTTGAGATGGATAGCATAAATGAACCTTTTCAAAACCACAATAAAACCTCAGTTTTAGACCAGTTATCTATGTGCCCAGCTGAACTGGATGTAGCCGACAGGGCCCATC
>JAQIFY010004265.1:0-11892 GCA_028533085.1 Varecia variegata
TGTCCTGAATCACTTGTGAAGTCTCACACTTGAGTTGTTTAGAGCCTTTGCCACTCATGATTCCTCTGACACACAAATCAAGTACACTTGATAGTTTATTTTGCTAACCTAAGATGATATAATCTGACCAGAACATGATATACAACATCAGGGAAAAGAGCAAGCAAGAGTTTCGGAGTTTCCAGAGTTCCTCACGAAAGATGCTCTTAGAACTACTATTCCTGCCTCGGATAAAACCTTGCAAGATCAAAGAAAGACCTAAGAAGGACTTACCAAGCCTATTATATCTACAGTCACACCACCCTAAAATTAAATCACAATTACCTATTTCAAAACCTCTTTTCCACATGATATCGATAATCTATAACGTCTAGGTTCTTGGTAAAATTTTGATGTTATATTCATCATTACCCAAGTCCAGTTACATTGTAACAGACTGTAGACAGGTGTAATCAGTTCTCTATAAGACCTGGGAAGGGCTGAATGTGGGAGACCTGGCTGGGTCCTACCCATGGTCACTTCTCGTGGCAAAAAAACAAAACAAAACAGAAAAATCTACTCAACTGGCTGTTTACAAAGTATTGGCTTGTTTAATTGAAAAACCTATAAGCTGGCCTCACGTATAGCTTAATTCTGAACTCAAGCTTCACCATTTCTTCAGTGCATTTCCCCTAATTGGGCTTTATCATTGTGGTAGGAAAAGGACTGTAACAATTTCAAGTCTCCTAACATCTTTCTACCAAGCCCTAAAGAAGATAGAAAAGACATTATCTATTTTTTGTAATGTTTCGTAATGTCTACATGGTGAAGAAGGAACATTGCTTTTCCAGCATTCTCAGTAAGTGTATCTTTCATTGGTGGTTTTGATGGGGCCACATTCTTATCCATTAAACAATTACTATGCTCTGGGCAATGTCATAGGCTAATTCCTTGAGGATGACATTAATCCCATTCAAACCACATGACTGAGAACAGGAAAAGAGTGGGCTACTGAAAAAATATATACAAAAATTTTTTTAAAATAAAAACACAAAACAAATAAAAAGGGCTACTGAAAAAAAATGGTGCAGGAGGCATGGAGTAGGGAGAACACTGGAGAGGCTACTGAAAATCCTTCACTGCCCCTCAAAGTTGCTTTTTATTAGTTTTCTGAGAACAAATGTAACGATTTTAACTGTCAGAGAGAAAGATTATACTCTTTTTTTTTTTTCAATTCTGAGGGGATAAAGTATAGCAGAGATGCCATATGAAGTAAAATCCATTCTGCTGCAGTTTCTGGTCTAGAATTTGGGCTTTCTTAAATGTTCCCTCTATCTTTCCTATTGTGGAAATGTGACCTCCAGAATGTAGCCAGAAAAGAAAATCAGAATTTAGGGCTCTACTGGCAGGATGAAATACTGATCTACTTGCCCGACCCTGGGTGGGATTCCATAAGTCTCTTTCTGTGACTTAAGATGATGGTTTCTGTCCAGCCAGAGATTCTCTCTCAAAATGGTCGCAGACATTTTATCCATTGGATGGACGGATAGATGTAAAGTCAAAGATTGTCTAGAGTCAGGAGGGAAGACTACACCAGCAGGCGTGAGAATATACAGGGAGATTCAAGGGAGAGGAGATAACATTAAGAATCAGCAGCTTGCAGGGCAATACCTTATCTTATTCCTTATTTTCACTGGGTTATTTATCTCTTCTCCTAGGACCATTTTTAAAGGCTGGGATCCAAGACTTTTCTCTAGTTTTAAAATATAATAATTAAAGCAAAGGGGGAGGTGGGGTCATCTTTATAGATGACCAGGAACTCAACAAGGATGCACTGACTATTCACTATGTTCCAGACCACGTATGCAGCAGGCCTGTGGAGTACAGTGCCAACAAAGAGTACTCTCATTGCAAAATACAATGCCATCATCACAATCTTCTAATTGTCTTGTCTACATAAGTAGCCATTTAAACCCAGAACCTTGGGAAATGTTACATGTGAAACTTCTTCAAGTCTTTAAACTAAATATGGAACACCCCACTGCAAATGAGACATACAAGGAAGAACAATGAATCTGTTCTCCAGTGATGCTGGGAGAACGATATATTGGTCACTGTATGTGAAATGAATGGTTGTCATATCCCTTCACACTAACGTAGAGCCACACTGCGCTTTCCTCGCACTTCTGACCTCACTAGGTCAGTTCAGATGAACCATCATATCTGCAGGATAGAGTTGGTTCACACACACTTCGTTTACTTTCCCATCTGGGGCTTACAGTCCTTATAGTCCTAATGAGTCTTCACTGAAATGTTTCCCCAAGCAATCCAGTTTCTACAATGACAAGGTATCAAATGCAAACGTGATTTCACTTACCAGTTCAGAATAGTTGCTGAATTCATTTATGGATGGACAAAAATATAGACCTCTTACAATATTGTTCCAACCTTGTTTTATAATTCCTAACATATAAGGCCTGCTCGTGTTCCCTAAAAATGCCCTACAATATTCTGAGGCTGTGTCTTTATGCAAACTCTTCTCCCTCCACAACTACTATTTTAATGACCTAATTCCAACTAGCTCTTCAAGGATAAAATCAGTTTCCCCTGTCTTCTAGAATCCTACTAGTACTAATAAATCTTTCCCTATAGACTAGACAACATAGAAGAGAGTGATTTAACATTCAAACTCAGTAACAGACTGATGATGGTTCTGGTCTGTCCTATTCAGTTTATAAGCTTATACCCTTGGGCAAGTTTCTTAATGTTCCCAAGCTTCAGCTTGTTCATCCATAAATGAAAATAATAACAAGCTCGTCACCAAAGGGATGCGCTGAGTGTTTAAAGAGATATATGTGGAGTCAAGTCCATAGTAAATGATCAAAATATGTTAGCTAGAGGGGGAAAAATGGTGGAGAGGAGGTAACCTCCTGAATTCCTGCTCCCAGAGAGGGAGGCATAGATCTCGGTCTGCTACACGAGTGGATTGCTCCCCAGAAAGAACAGAACTGTGAATCAGCGGTGAATCAGCGTGGGACACAAAAGCAGGAAAAAGAAAAGGTGAACGGGAGATAAGATGGTGAAATGTGACAGTTGGAGACAACAATAGAGAGTAGAGTGTGAGACGGCTGCGGCCGCCTGGCCAGTAAGTGAGATGCGATCAGTCCCACAGGAGAACGTCTTGCGTCCCAGCATAGTGTCCTCAGCCTAAGTGTCCACTGAAAGATGAATCAATAAAGACAGTATAGTTCACATATACACAATGGAATGTTGTTATTCAACTATAAAAAAGAAAGAAACCCTACTATTTGTGACAACGTGGGTGAACCTGGAGGACATTATGCTAAGGGAAATAAGCCAGGAACAGAAAGACAAACACTCAACTCTCACTTACATGTGGAATCTAAGAAAGTCAAACTCATAGAAGCAGAGAGTAGAATGCTAGTTACCAGGTGCTGGAAGCTGGAGAAAATAGGGAGATGTTGGTTCAAAGGGTGTAAATTTTCCGTTATCAGATACGGAAGTTCTGGGACTCTAATGTACAGCATGGTGACTACAGTTAATCATACTGTATTATATACTTGAAATTTGCTAAGAGATCTTAAGTGTTCTCACACACACACAAGGTAACGATGGGAAGTGATGCATGTGTTGTTTAGCTTAATTATAGTAATTATTTCAGAATGAATATATACATCAATAAAGCTGAAAAAATACATAAAACTGAAGTTAGACAGTTTGATGGTTCAACTGATCATATTAGCTCCACATTCAAAACATATCCAAAATGTAACGACTCTCACAACCTCCACCACTGCCAACCGGACTCAGGCCTGCATCATTCACTGACATGTTGATGGCAATAACCACACACCTGGACTCCCTTCTCCTGCCCTGGTCCTCCTTCAGTCCACTCTCAACTCAATGGCTACTGTCATTCTTTCAAGTATGTTAGATCATGTCATTCCTGTGTTCAAATTCCACTGACTTCTTACCTCACTCACAACCAAAGTTAAACACTTTTTATGGTTTACAAGACCCTCCATGGTCTAGCATCCTTTGATTATTCTTACAACTTTCTTAAAATGTACTCCCTCTACCTTAGCCACAGTAATCTCTTTTCTGTTCTTCGAACTCACTGGATACCCACCTGCGTCAGACACATCACATTTGTAGTATCCTCTGCCTAGAACACTCTTCTCACTGGTACCCCCATGGCTCATGCCCTTACTTCCATAAAATCTGTATAAATACTTTATTTTTTGGTAAAACTTTTCTGATTTCCTTATTTAAACCAATCTCCTTTCACTGGTATCCTCTATTCACTTCTCTGTTTTATATATATATATACATATAATATATTTTGCACAGTACTTATCATCATCTATCATACTATTTATTTATTTTTTCTTGTCTTTCACAAACTAAGACACAAACTCTACGAGGGAAATGATTTTTGTCACATTTTAAAAAAATGCATTGCTTGAACCCTCAGCAGTGCCTATATCAATGCCTGTCATAAAGTATGAACTCAATTGATATTTGTTGAATGAATACTCTTAATTATTATTCTCTACTTTCAGATAATTTCTCCTCCTGGAGTTTTTTTTTTTTTTTTTAAAAAAAGCCTAAGCCTCCACTGTTCATTTCAGTGGCTTGAACATAATATGCAATTAATAGACGTTTGTTGAATGAATAACTCCATACCTAGCTAGTGGCATTGTAGTCCTTTTATCCTAATGGTTACAGATGGGGAGTAGGAGTGTGCACTCCGAGGTTCTATTCCTGGCTTCTTCTCTGATTGCATTGAATATACATGAATATTCAGTAGCTATTTATTTTGGGACCTAAATATCAAACACTCATTTAGTAAACATGTTGGTATGGAAAGCACTGGACAAGCCACTGCAGATTAAAATAAAGATTACATTTTCTTCCAGGCTCCCAAAATATGCCTGCAAAATGAAATGTGTCCCTGCATTCCATGGTGTACTGCTAAACGTGCATTTGCATATGCAGATGCCAAATTCTTCCGACAGATCAGTTAATTGCAAACACAAAGCAGCCACTGAGGACATATTTACTTGTCTTGCAAAGGCCAGTACAGTTGTGTGGGCCACAAATGAATGCATGCTGTTGGATTTGTAGGAATAGTTTCAGAAACTGGAAATGATTACCTCTTAGCTAAAATAGATTAGGGAGCTGTTGCTGTCAGTTCTAAAGGACTCTGCTTTCTCAAACAGGAAATATTGCCTGTTTTCCATGAAATTATGCTGCTGGTCACAGAAAAGTACCTGTGTGCCTCAACCCCAGCACATTTGGAATGGCAGCACTCACTCATCTCTCTTTAATTATACCTACAAAAATGTTGAAAGCCAAGGAAGAAGAAAAGTGCTGTTGCTCCCAGGTTGCAGAGTCCTCCCCGACTATGGTTCTAGACAGCCTTGACTCTCCTCCAGGTAGTCAAAATCTCTTAAATACAGCCACTGGCCCTATAGACAGGACTTGTGACTGATCAACGCAGAGCATAACAGAACTAACATGTCTCATATTGTGGGAGACTGTTAGAGTGGGCATCCGATCTGACATTATCACTTTGCAAATGGGATAATGCAGTCCCAGAAAGGTGAAGTGATTTGTCCAAAGTCACAGAACTTGTTACCAGCAGAGTGGGATTAAAACCTAGGACACCTGGCTTCTGATCCTTCCCACTGTGATACTCTCAGCCATAGGCCTACCTGTTAGCCACACTGTCTGTCAAATATTCATGTTTTTAAAAAATCACCAGAGGAGACAATTAAAGTGAAGATCTTTCAGGCCTGTCCCCCAAACACTGTAATTTGAAAAGTCAGTGAAAGAGCCTAGGAATTTTGCCCCAGCGTGTTCCCCATGGCATCAGCCCACAACTTAAGAAATTCTGGTACTTGACAGGGTATCAATAGGGAGGATGTATAGTATATAAATTAGCATCTCCACGGTAAAACCAAAAGACCTGTGTTTACAATCTTGACTTTGCCGCTTCCTAACCATTTGCATTTGAATGAGTTCATTATTCAGCCTCAATCCGTTAAAGTGTAACGGATTACCTGTAAAGTGGGAACTCACTGGACTGTTGTGAGAATTATGTATATACATGGCATATGTGTGTGTTTATTATTATATATGAAAATATAAAAATATATTTTTCCATTGGCTGTACCTCAGTCTACTCATTGCTTCTCCTCTGGCACCACTAAACCTATACCAGAAAGTGCCTGCCTGGGAGAGCAGGTATGATATCAATGAGATTGTTCATCTCTTCCTTAAAATACTATTTTCTTTTGTTCCCAGTGGGCCTTAAAATGGCCAATTACATTCAACCAACCTGATGAGAACTCACATTTCCGATTGAGAGGAAATATGTTTAAGTAGTTTAGACATTTCTGCCTCGTTATTCCCACCTGGGCTAGAGGTCTTTTGGTCCAGTGAGCTTGTCGAGTGCAGTAAAAATATACTCAACGTAGGTTGTCATTTATATGTATAAACTTACAGGATACTAAAAAAATTCCACCTGAGATAAAATAAATAAGGGCTTCAAATCATCCCAAATGGTGACTCAAGTGCCACTTTATCATCAGTTGTCTAAACTGATTGCAACGATTCTGACAATAGATGGTGGAGATAAACTCAAGTGTGAAGTGACAGCTATGTGGAGAAAAAAGGAGATGGATGTCAGAGAATTCAGAGTGACTTTGGGGCCATCTGAGTGCTTTAGTCCTCCGTTTTGTTCCCAGCTACTCCCCTCTCAGGGTTGGAGTTAGCAGCTGTGGACATCTGAAAGCCTGGTAAGAGCCTTCCTCCTACTATGGTGAAGTAGGTAAGCTTATCTTTTCTCCCCATTCTAGCAAAAACATAATTTAACAATTTCTGAGGGCCAATGGAATGGCATAACCCCAGTGGGTTGCGTTTAAGAGGGAAATAGCACATGTATATGTATTTCTATTTTAACAAGGACAATAAACACTTACACATAATGTCATGATGCTGCTAGAAATGAAATGATTCAAAGATAAGACCTGTTCCTAATGTCAGTACATACAAAAAAATCAAGTCCCTGTTATAATCAGTTAAGGCTTCTTTCTCCCTGTGGGAAGTAAGTTGTTTTTAAAGATACCTTTGAATTGTTTTGTTTTTTTAAGTTATAAAAAGTAAAATCAATTCTTACCTTATTTTTATCTAAAATACTCATGAAAAGATTTTTCCCCTTCTGTTATCTGAAATGGAAAAACCAAACTGCAATTGCTTTTTCTGTTTTTGTTTTTGTTTTGATGAAAATACATAGGATTAATAGTTGCCCAAGGTTGTACTGTCATGTGGAGATGTGTGGCTCGTGTCAGAGGCCTCAAGTTTTTCAGAAATGATCTCACAGGGGTAATCCATTGCAAACCCTAGTATTAGTATTTCCTTTATAAAATAATATTGAAATAAGAGGAAAAAATCAAATAAATGTTGCAATTAGGTCTCAGTTCTAGGCTTTTGTCTCTTCCTACTCTGTATCCTCTTCCTTAACGATCTCAACCACACACAAATCTCCAAGGAGCATCTGTTTGCTAAAGACCCTCAAATTTACATCTCTGACTCAGAACGCACATTCTGAGCTCATGTGTATTCAATTGCCTTCTTGACTTCTCAACTTGCAGCTTCCTAATGCACATAAAACATGAGATATCCTAAGCCTACGATGCTGTCAGAAGACCAAGCCATAGACGGTAAGAGACCACAAGGAGAGAAGGAAAGAGGACCATTAGCATTGGGGTGCTAGATCTGTAAGTGAAGACGCTGTCTTGGATTCCAGTCTAGTTGAGCCTTCGGATGACTCCAGTCTCAGCTGCTGTCTGACTGCAAACACATTCATGTTCCAAACAGCTGACCTCAGTCCTCAGGACCATGAGAGATAATAAATTATTGTTTTAAGTTACTCAGTCTCAGGGTGGTTCGTTATGCAGCAGTAAGTAACTAGAACCACCCAGTGAATGTTCTATAAATGCCTACCATATAGCAGGTACTAAATGTGGTATTGGGGAATGGATAAACTCATCTCCAGGGTTTAAAAGGAGTGAGCACAGAGAATACGGAGAAATGAATTTTATGTGCAATATGTGAAACGCCTCCTATTATAAGTTTCTTCTCAGAATACTTTTCTGTGAAAAATCTCCTCCACTGGAAGGCTTTCAGGAGTCTAAGAGAACTGACCTTAAATGGTCTCTTCCCACTGTTGGGTCAAAAAACCAGTCAGAGCTCAGGAACCACAGAAGCTTTAGGGAGTGAGTTCCTGGTGCTGAGGACTAACAGCGTAAAATAACCTCTGGACTGGCAGCTCGAAGCTGAGAATTTTATTCCTAGAAAGTGTTACGATTTGGAGAGAAGGCATTTAGCCACTTCAATCTGATGGTTCATCAAAGTGTTACCTGCTTTATTTCCCCACCTGTACCCAGACCCAAAACCCAGTCTGGATCATCTGACTGAATACAATATTTTTCTGTAACTGAGTAGTGAACAATCTATAGTTGGCCATGCACCGCTGGCAAACTCAACAACCTCTAGTTGCCTTAATGTTCACATGTTTACGAGGTTAAGGTGATAAAGAGAGATAGTTACTTCTTTATTAATCAACTTTGCATAAGATTAAAAGACCTTCATACATCAAAGCAAGCACTTGCCCTTTAGAAGTAAGCAAATCTCAGATTAAAAAACAAACAAACCAACAAAAAAACTTTTACACCTAAATGTATAATTGTCCAGGTACAGGAAAAGCCATTATATTGAAGCTGTCAAAAATATAATTCTGAACACTCACACGTGTACAGACACACATACATGCACTCTTCTTTGTACTTTCATACCCACGGCCCACACACTGCATGTGCGTACACACACTTCTTCTTGAAGGTCAGACCTCAATTTTTCTAGCTACACTCACATCATCCAACTGCAATCTCTTTTCTTTCTTTTAAAAATTAAAACACATTTTCAACCAAAACTATTACACATTTATTGTAGAAAGTTTATAAAATGTGGAAAAGTATTTTTAAGAGATATCTTAAACTGTGTAGCTTCACTTTCCCGTACAGCTGCCATTGCCCACTTTGCGTGTGTGCTTCCTGAGAGCAGCCTCCGTGCAGCCTCTGAAGTGTAAAAGCAATAGCACCTAGTCACGAGAACCTTCTAACTTCGGAGAACTGTGCTCTATGTATAGATGCTTAGCAACTAACTGAGTATAGTTCAGACATGAATGTTAGTTGACACTTTCATGTATATTAACAAGTCATAGGAAAAACATAAATGAAGCAATAAAGACATAACTTGGAGCTTTATACCTTTATCAATGACCTGAGCAACTTCTTTATTGAATAGGATAATTTTCACGCACTAGAGGAATGTTTCCCCAATCATTTGTGTTATTTACATCATAATAGCTACAGGCCAGACATACTTTTAAGTTTAATTTTCACTAGTTTCTTAATCTAGACAATCAATAAAACAAGTCAGAATGATAGAGACTGCAGTTTCTACTGGGCCATGATTGAAGTTCTTAAGCATGCTATGAGTCAAGGCAGTTTTAGTACTGTGAATACAGGACTGGTTATTTATGTACTCCTCTGCTATCTATTTTTTTTTTGGTAATATAATTAATATGGTGATAACTCAAGAAGTGAATGACAAACATACCACTTCAAATGCTTACTTTGTACCTTAGCAGCAATTAATGATTGATTCCATGCTGTTATGTTACACCTTATTGGTATTCAAGAGCCATATAATTTACACTATTTATTTCTATTCTGAGTAGTTAATTTTCAAAGAATATACGACACTTGTATTTACAGGATTATCCCCTGAGAAGTACGGAATAACTTATACTTTCCCACTCATGCAGTTTGCTTTTTAAAAACTGTTAGACTGAACATAAGCTAGAAAACTTCAACAATAGTCTTTTACAATCAGTCTTATTATCAGCTAGATTATTTTATTACTACTGTTTACATTTTGGAAATCACCAATTTGCAAATATCTTACTTAGGAAAATACTTAGAATTGTCTTTGGTTTTTTCAGAACAAAACCTGTAACCCTGTAATGTATTAATATTTGGGACCAAGGGAACACCAGCACAGGACAGAAGGAATTACGACATGCCACATGCAGTGATTAAAAAGAAAAATGTAAGCTTATTAAAAAGAAATGATGAGTATTAATGCACAAAGGAGTGGAGCCTTCATAAGTAGGAATTCTTCATATTTTCCATGTGTATCTGTTTTTGGCTGAATATACTTCTAACTACGTCACTTAAAGAATTTCTTAAACCAGCTTTAATTTTAACCCATCATGCTTGGGATATATCAACTAAATGGTCAAAGAAAAGTTGCAGAGACTAGGAAAATCTGATTTTGGATCTAAACTGAGTAGTCAATGTAGACTCCACTTACACATGAAATGCTAAATTGGGAACAAAAATACTGAACATTTCAGAGAGTAAAACCCAAAGCAACCAATCACAGGAACTTAAAATTCTCATGTGAAGCATTATATGATACTAAAATTCTCACTTCTCTCTCTGCTGACAGCATTCAGAAGAATAGCAAAGAATAGTAATATGGTTTTCAGAGGGAAATTATGTAGGGGATTCTGTTTGGATCACTCTGTGTTCATTCGTACCAAGACAAAATTATCCTACAGAAGATATTCTCTTTGCTATAAGGATGTATTGGCAAAAGAATACTACTATCAGTCAGAATGCAATTACCATTACAACACATTCTTGGCCATTTTAGACACTCAGTGTCTCATTTTGCCAAGCTTTGAAAGGATTCTCTCTTCCTACTTCCCTGATATGATGATTCTGAACTCTAAGGAGTATGAGAAGTAACAGAGAAGATCTACTATAGAAATATTAGATAATAAAATACACCATTATAGAATACTTTTGTTCTGGGGTCATTGGGTGTTCCTCATTCACATTTTCTCACACTCCAGAGCACAGCAAACTAACCTGGGATGCACCACGCATTCTAAATTATCTTATGCCTAGTTAGGTTCCTTTTAAACTTGGCATCGTTCGCACAAATATTCCATCTTGGAAATGGCAGTCAAGGAAAACACTCCTAGAAGAGGCTGAAAATGAAATCTCTTCTTTGGAGACTCTCAACCAGTTACAGAAGACACAGCAGACTCCCAGAAGACTTCTCACAGGACTGTGGTGCTCTCTCCCAAAGAGAGTGAAAGCCAGAGGGTAGTCTGGCCTGAGAGTGTGACAGTGAGGTCCCTGCAGCACAGCCTCTGGAAGGAGAACGGGATGCCTTGGATAGTACTGGTGCTCTGAAGCTACATCATTTTCACCAAAAAACACAAACAAACAAACAAAGAAACAAACAAAAAAACAGATCCGAAGGGTACAGACCTGAACAAACAGTAATTCTCATCTCTATTAAGCACTGTATTTATTCTGACTGGTTGGCAGTTCTACTACATTTATCCAAAAGAGCTGCAAGATCTGTATGGGCTTTAAATTCTGGAAAATTGTTCTTGGTTTTGCATTTAACTTCACCACAGACATAATTTATTAAAGTAGCAAAGGGGGGGAGGATATGGGTTTGACATCCAAGAGAATGAGGTTTGAATCTCAGCTGTGCTCTATTTGTAAAATATAGATAATAATGTTTGCCATAAAGGAATGTGCTTATGTGCTTTGGATTAAATGTGATAATATACAGAGGGCTTAGCATATACTAATAGTTCAATGAATTATGACAATTACTGATTTTCATTGACATTGTTATTAGAGAAAATTTGTTTTCCTAATGAGAAAAATAATTTCTGTGTTGTTAACACCACCAAATTACCAATGAAAACATAAAAAATATTTTGGTAGGAAGTGG